>JBBPRI010000005.1:0-279112 GCA_038092955.1 Boletus pseudo-olivaceus
GGTAGAGGGTATTTGGGGTAGGATTTATCGCTGGTGTCGGCGAAGAGGCGGGTGGGAGCCTAACTATACTTTACAAGGTTGATTACCGTCATGCCTAATAAGGCTTACACATCGGGAGCAATAGGTGGAAAACGGCGCGTAATACAGCTCACCCACCTTGTCGGTACACCTGGCGTTCTGGGATATGAAGTTCTTTATCGACAATCTACCGGTACGTGTCTCGTCGCACTTGCTTAAGACTGGGGAAAGCCTGTTATGTACCTGCATGCACTTTGCCAGATCATCTTTCCTTACGACCGAATTTACCCTGGTGGGTTCGCCCCACAATTCGGTAGACTTGAACTAATCACTCTTTTAGAACAATATGCGTATATGTGTGATCTTAAGCGGACACTTGATGCTACGGTACCCTTCAAGTTGCTGTAAAGTATGATCACATCTCATTATGGGCCGTTCAGGGGCACTGTGTCCTAGAAATGCCTTCTGGGACAGGGAAAACTGTTTCGCTCTTGTCCCTGATTGTATCGTACCAGCAGGTACGTCGAATTTGCCGTTCACGTCGCAAGGGCTCATTTCTTGGTGTCTGCAGTTCCATCCAACGAAACGCAAACTCATATATTGCTCACGTACCGTGCCGGAAATCGAAAAGGCCCTCTCCGAGTTGAAAAGACTAATGAAGTATCGAATATCATGCGCTGAAACTCCCGAACAGAGAGAAAAGGAAGAGAACTTCATGGGCCTTGGCTTGACGAGTCGGAAAAACCTGTGCATACATCCGGAGGTGCGTATGGGACGCAGATAGACGCGCTCGTTGTATCCTTTCTTTTGTGTAATCGCAGGTTTCCAAGGAGAAGAAGGGTAAAGTCGTCGATGCACGGTGTCGTGACCTCACCAACTCTGCGGTATGCGAGAAAGGCCGCGCGAGCCCTGGATCAGCGGAGCTTTGTGACTGGCATGAGGTACCTATCTTTTAATCACAAGTTTGAAGCAGAAAATGCGACATCTTGGCAGAACCTAGGGGGATCCGAACCCGGAACTCTCATATCACCCGGCATATGGACACTTGCGGACGTACTTCAACACGGTCGAGACAACACCACATGCCCTTACTTTACCGTACGAAGGATGGTAGGTTTCGCGCAGCTTAAAGGCTGGCCGACATTCACGACTATTTAAACAGATGCCCTTTGTGGACGTGATCATATATTCCTTCCACTATTTAATCGACCCTAAAGTTGCCGAGCAAGTGTCAAAAGAGCTGTCCAAAGACGCCATTGTCGTGTTTGATGAAGCACACAACATCGGTTAGTAGAAAATTTGAAGGCCATTGTGGCTAGCTGACTCAGCGCCGTGTCAGATAATGTGTGTATAGAGTCTCTCAGCATCGACCTCACACGACCGATGCTCGACTCGGCTGCACGGAGTGTGACGAAACTTGGTGAAAAGATCGACGAGTAGGGACTATGCTTACTACTATGCAGGGCACTGACAAGTTTTGAAAGGATCAAGAAGACCGACGCTGCCAAACTTCAAGATGAGTATGCAAAGTTGGTTGAAGGTCTACAAGAAGCGACAGCGGAGACTACCCCTGAAGATGCATTCATGGCGAACCCCGGCAAGTATACAGCTGAGTGTTCTCCCCCATGAATACTTTCAACTGACGAACGTTCAGTTCTCCCTGACGACCTACTTAAAGAAGCGATACCTGGAAACATCAGAAAAGCCGAGCATTTTGTCGCTTTTCTCAAGCGTTTTGTTGAATACCTCAAGGTTCGCATGAGCCGCTATCGTGCATGCAGTCACGCTGACGACGGAACAGACTCGCATGCGTGTCTTACATGTCGTCGCTGAAACACCGCTTTCTTTCCTACAACATCTTAAAGATATCACGTACATTGAAAGACGACCACTACGGTGATTGGCACAGAATTCGATGATTCCCACTTCTAACTTTTCCTTTTAGGTTTTGTGCTGAACGCTTGCAGTCTTTGATCCGTACATTAGAACTAAGTCGGCTGGACGAGCATTCCGCACTACAGAAAGTTGCATCCTTTGCGACTCTGGTGGCAACGTACGAGAAAGGTGAGCTTACCTCCGGGGACTGTAATTGCACTAGATTACCACTGAACCTTCAGGCTTTTTACTCATTCTTGAACCCTTCGAGACTGACAATGCGACTGTACCAAATCCTGTGTTTCACTTCACGTCAGTGTTTTAGTTGGTGACCCCTTGCCCCCATTTTCTGATTTTGCGACAGGTGCCTTGATCCCTCATTAGCTATTAAGCCGGTTTTTGAGCACTTCAGCAGTGTTGTCATCACTTCTGGAACGATCTCGCCATTGGACATGTACCCCAAAATGCTACAGTTCACGCCGGTCGTTCAGGAGACATATCCAATGACGCTCACGCGCAACGCTTTCCTGCCATTGGTGAGTGGTTGATCATATTTGCAAATGATCACTTCATGACTTCTATGTAGGTCATTACTCGCGGTAGCGACCAGGTCACTATAAGCTCGCGTTTCGAGGTCCGGAACGATCCAGCCGTCGTCAGGAATTTTGGCAGTATCCTCATCGAGTACAGTAAAATCGTCCCCGATGGCATCGTCGCGTTCTTCCCCAGTTATCTTTACATGGAGTCGATTGTGGCGGCATGGAATGACATGGTATGTTGCTTGGGCACCTGTGCCCACGTCTTGATGCTACGTCACTTGCAGGGTATTTTGAACGAGGTGTGGAAGAACAAGCTGATTTTCGTCGAAACGCCGGATGCGAACGAAACTAGCATAGCACTCGAGAACTATAGACGGGTAAGCTCTGCTCGGCCTGTCTTATTTAGACAGATGTGAAAGTTGACTCCAGGCCTGCGATAATGGACGAGGGGCGGTGCTATTGTCGGTTGCGCGAGGGAAGGTATCAGAAGGGATCGATTTTGATCACAACTACGGACGTGCTGTGATCATGTTTGGGTGAGTGTTTACCATACTCTGCTGGATCCGAGAACTGGATGATCTCCAGAGTCCCATATCAATACACGGAAAGTCGAATCCTGAAAGCGCGTCTCGAATACCTCCGAGATGCGTATCGGATCAGGGAATCTGAATTCCTCGGGTTCGACGCGATGCGAAACGCTGCGCAATGTGTCGGACGTGTACTTCGTGGTAAGACGGACTGGGGACTGATGGTTTTCGCCGACAAGGTAAATATGTGATGTGATGTTTTTGTATTTTGGTCGCTGAGTCCCACGGAGCGATTTGCACGGGCAGATAAGCGCGCAAAGCTGCCTCGGTGGATTAATCAATATATCACAGAGATCGCTGCAAACCTCTCTACGGACATGGCTGTGACATTGTCCAAGTTGTTCATGCGAACAATTTCGCAGAACCCGAACGAAAACCAGACGGGTGTCTCTCTATGGACGCTCGAGGACATAGAGAAGGCACAGGCGAAGCAAAGGGAACAAGCGTTGTTGTTAGAACAGCAGCAGCAGCAGCAGCAGGATCAGGGTGGGGCAGACGACATGGACGAGGACGAGTATGGGGACGGTGGGATAGACGACGGGATGCTGGTGGACCTGGATCTAGAATAGAGAGTGGGACAGGCCGATGAAATAGCGCCACGTTTGCAGGCTTAGCAATAGTTGTAATATTACATTTGTGGGGGTAGAACGGGGTGGAGAGTATGTACAAATAGAGAAATCGAGAGGGGATGGTGTGATAAAGTCCAGTTTGAGAGGGTCATTGTGGACACTTTGTACACTTTCCGGAAGCCTGGGTGTGTGTGAGCGGATCAGGAGGAATCTAAATGGAGGTTCGAGGGACTGACTTGGTGTGTGATGAGGCGTTGAGGCTGCCTGATAATCAGATGATGATAAATGAGCACAGCTCGGATTGAGAGTAGATAAGAATCACCCATAATAGCGACGGCAAATACAAGGTTTTGAGGGTGAATGGCAAGTGGAAGGATGAGCGGTGCTGAGGGTGCAGTCCTGGCTACGACAGTCGACGACGGAGTCACCGAGGAAGGTGTTGTGACCGCATCCTGTATGTTTGACAAGCTTGAGCAGACGATGACACATCCTGTAATTAAGCAAGTTGGCCAGCCCTCAGCCTCACTGATCCCGACCTGCACACAAACGCACTTGTCTCGTCGGCGGAGGTAGGAGTCCTCGTCTTTTTGCTCTTTTTGCTTCCGATGGGGTTTGGTCGGCACTGCTTTTTATTCAAACCCAATATTAAATATTATATTTATTACATACTCACCGTGTCGTCGTTCCCGTCTACCGTCCTTGCACTTCAAGTTCATCCAAGTTTACATCAGATACTAAGTAATGTATATGGTCTAACGTCTCCAGATCACCCAACCGAAGGCACTTGTTCGGTGACCTTGTCCGTAACACTTTCCTCTGACACTTTCTCTTGCAAATTTCGTATTAGCTCGCCTTGGATCACCTTTCTGACTTCATCCGCACTCAAGGTCTCGTGTTCCATCAAAGCACGAGCGAGCTAACAAGTCTCAGAAGGCTGCAAGCTACCATGCAACGATTCACGTACCCGATGGAGTTCCTCTTTCTTCTCCTCCAAAAGCTTCGTCACTCGGCTCTCGCCTTGCTGAAGTAACCTGGAACAAGATTAACCTGTGGCGGTGGCAAAACTCTTCTTTCTCGCCTACTCACTTCAAGATCTCAGAATCGATTCTCTCGCTCGTCTGGGGGCTAACAGGTCCGTTTTGGTCACTGTAAAACACAGGTCCTACTCTGCCCGAGAAACCAAAGTTCTGTGCGAGGTCCTGGTCATCCGCAGCCCTGCGACATGCGAAATTCCTCACCTTCACCATTTGCGTTGCCGTTTGCGTTGCCTTTTGGAGGTCAGAAGAACATCCGCTCGTGAGGCCACCTTCACCGTAAACTAATATCGAGGAATTATGAACGGCGAGGTGGTGTGTGTGAGAGAACTTACTCAACGTCTCCGCCACCCGACCACCCATACACACGTCAATCATGGCCTTGTATTCGCTTTGGGAGATAGAAAACATGTCACCTTCCGGCAACTGAGAGGTCTGCGGTAGCCCGGCATCAGTACCATACACACAGCCATTCACGAAATAGTAACGCACAATACCGAGTGCATGACCACGGGGGACGCATGTAACCTTGTGCAACGGCATTGCACCTTCGGTGTAAAGTGCTGTCAGAGCGTGGCCTCCCTGTACTAGTTAGAGCATGGTGCATCTTCATCGATTGCAGATCACCACACCTCGTGATAAGCAGTGAGCATTTTATTCTTCTCGTCAATGTACGCACTCTTGCGCTCAGCGCCCATGACAATGCGATCCTGGCGGGCACTCAGATCTGTCAACAATGACTGGACAAAAAAAACTCACCTTTGCCCACTCAAAGTGCTTCAGAGTGACTTCTTTGAAACCCTCCTTTGCTGCCTGGATAGCAGCCAAGCTGAACGATTCCGTGAGTGGCCCTTTCCGAGTGAACAAAGGTAGGACCCACTTGACCATGTTCTGCAACTCGGCACCAGAGAACCCAGGAGTGCCTCGAGCCAAGATCATGGGGTCGACGGCTGAAGAATGACAGTTACGATCAGGAACAAGGCAAGCACAAAGGGCGACATACCATTGCTGGCGATGACCTCTTTCATGAAGTGACTGAGAAGTTGTATTCTACCACGGACGTCCGGAAGTGGGACAGCGATGTGACGATCGAAGCGACCGGGACGAGTGAGCGCACTAAGCAAGTGATAGATGAGGCTATGTTTCTGATCAGGCAAGTCAGGAGCACCAACGGGTCCAAGCTTTGCGGGAAGTTTGTGGCAGCGATGACGATGACGCCCTCGGTTTGCAAGAACCCATCCATCTCGACCAACAACTGGTTCAGCGTTTGCTTCATGTAATGCTGGTCACGCTGGGATCGTTTGCCACCAACAGCATCTAATTCGTCGATGAAAATGATGGCAGGTTGCTTCTTGCGGGCAGCTGCGAAGAGGTCCCGAACACGCTTTGCACCCACACCAACGAACATTTCTTCAAACTCAGATCCTGACGAGAAGAAGAATGGAACGCCAGCCTCTCCGGCAATGGCCCTAGCAAGCATGGTCTTTCCGGTACCGGGGGGACCTGTGAGAAGGATACCTTTTGGAAGTTTTCCACCGAGAGATGCAAAGGCAGTGGGATCTTTCAAAAAAGTCACGACGTCCGCGAGTTCCTGAAAGAGGGTTAGACAGGGACGCGGAGGAGAGACGATGAGGGACACGCCTGCTTGACTTCGTCAATGCCATGCACGTCACTGAATCTGACAGGCTTTTGCTGGAGTGGTTCAAACTCTGTGGTGCGTCCTCCAGCCTTGAGGAGACCAGAGTTTTCCAACAAGACAGAGAGAATGACCAACATGACTGGGAGTGGATTAGGGAGGGGAAGAAGACGGGAAATGCGAACATACAGAAACCACTTAGACCGGCTAACACGACGAATCGAACGATGCGTATAGTGAGAGAACCTTTGGCTAACAAGAGGATGAATATCGCATCGGGGACGAAGATTGGGCTGCTCACGTTCGCTGAGGGTGACATGAATGGGGTTACCGCTGACGCCTGCACCCTTAGTGAGGGCTGCTGCGAGGCTTGCGAATGCAGGATTGGACGGCGACGGCTCTTGTGTGGTCGTCGAGGTGGGGTTGGCTCGTCTAGCGAGCAGCTCTGCGGCTATCTTTTCGCTCCTCGACTGCGGGGCGGAAGGTTCCGCGGGTGGAGGAGGAGGGGTGGGTGGGTCGGAGAGCTTGGAGTCATTGGTAGGGGTGGTATCTGGCGAAGAGGCTAAAGGAGAGGAGGTTGCACTGGCAGGGAGGGAATCGAGGAGAGACTGTCGCTTGCGCACGGCAAGGTCTATGGATGGCTCGCGTCCCGAGCTGGCGAGCGCATCGAGATATATTTCAAAGGCCTCGTCGGATCGCAGGAGGGGAGAGGAGGGATCCTGGAGAGACGGTGAGTGAGATGGCAAAGGAGCAAGGGGAGACTCACGCGTTCGTAGGTGTGCTCCCAGCGGTCGGTGAGGGTGTGATAGCCTTCGTTGGTGCGAGTAGCGACCAAGGCCCTGAAGAAGGCGAGATGCTTTGACACGTCGTTTGGTTCTGCATTGACCTGTGCCTCGAGCGCGGCTATCTGAGCAGCAGTGTCCAGGGAAGGGGCGGACGTGGACCAAGAAAAGAAGGATGCGCTACGACGGAGGCGGGGCTGTTGCCAGAGAAGGAGTCTCTGCGGTGGTGGTGGTATTGGACGGGTTAAAACGATTGCCCTGACAGAGAAAGACCTGAGTGGGACGGACAAGGGCGCGGTGAGGTTTCGACGGAGACAAGCCGCGAGCAACATGCTGGAAGAGTCGTACTCGGTCCGCAAAAATGTTGGTACTCTTGTATTACATAATCAATACCGACTTGATGAGCACCGACAAGCAACAGAGTGAGTACTTGGGACCTCTCATGGCACTCGATTCACTCGCCCCCAGCCATCCTCTCGCTCTCCCTCGTCTCCCAGTCCTGCACCGTCGCCTTGGCCGCCATCGGGTCCCACGATCCCGACGAGGCCCCGCTCCAACTCATCCTCGGCGATCTAGACGCTCTCCTCGCCCTCATCTACAACCTCACCACCAAGCTGTCTCTCGCACTCAAGCCTGCCGCACCCTCCTACTCCGCATCCATCCCCCTCCTCCACGATCTCGCTCAGCACACCTCTGCACTTGCCCGCTGCGCCCGTCTCCTCCACGACAACCTCCACGGTGCTACCCTCGTCAAGGACGCCAGAAACCGCGTCACAGACATCATCGACGCCCTCCGCGCCCTCATTCAAACTTTTCTCAACAACGCCGCTCGCGGTCCACAGCTGGCCGGTGGCGGCGCGTCCGGCGAAGAGTATCTCGTCAGGACTGGCACCCTACACGACCTCATCACGAATGCAAGGAGCCCCTCCGGTATCCCAAAGGATAATCGCACCGCCGTGCACCTCTCCTGGAAGTCAGACAGAGAATCTCTCGAGGACAATCTCCAAGAAATCGCCCGCCTGATCAACGAGGCAGAATGCGACGACCCGAAGGATGATCAAGCGAACGATTTCGACGACGGCTGGGACGAGTTCGGACTCGGCCGTGCCTCAAGGTTGGACAAGGACGAGCTTGCCCGCGCAAAGAATGTATTGTACCTTATCCACCTCCAAACGCACCATCTTGAGCCCTCCCCAGGTTCATCAGGTCTTGCGCCTCACCACACTTCTCCACAAGCGCATCTTCCTCGATCTCCTTGCGTACCCCTCTTCTGCCCCAGTCTCAGCTTTTGACACCCTTCTCGTAAAATCCAATCTACTCCTCTCCACATCCGACGATCTCGTCGCCGCGCTCTACACACCACAGGACCCGGCTTATGTTCGCGACGAGATTCTACAGCTCGCCGAGATCGCCACGTCTCTCCAAACGCAGATACCCGTCTTTCTCCCTGTCACTGATGAGCTGGCCAACCAGCTGCACGCCCTCAATGTCGACGATGGCAGCCCCGTGGTCACATCAACCTCACCGTCAAAAAAAAAGGCTGATAAGAAATGGTTTGATACGTGTGTCGATCAAATAGTTCGCTTATGCTCCGGCGCGAGTGCGCCGTCGAGTTCAAACAGACAAGTCCAACAGCGCAACATAGCACAGCAGTCCACCCTGAAGTGCGTCGACAGAGTAGATAGTCAACAAGTCTTGTAGATCATCAGTATGTTACAATCAAGAAACAGCAACGACAGCAGACAGTACCAACACATCATGCCTCTCCCTCCTCTTTAGGAGTGGCTCGTCTATTACGCCTATCCAGTTCCCATTCATCTCTGAATTTCGCAGCGAGGAAATTCGGGTGAACCACGGTACTGTTCTCTGCACGCAAACGTCGCTCGAAATGCGCAATCTTGTCGGCTTGAGACTGCAGGTCGAACGTAAACTTCTGCAGACAAAGTTTGTCGGAAACGATAAAGACAATCTGTTCCCCGGAGATCTTACCGCCTCCTCGGCGCGCCTAGCTTTGGCCTCGTCTCTCATCTTGTCCAACTCTTTCCGCCGCTCTTCCGCGTTTTTCAAACCAGATCTCGGTGTATTTCCACCGGCCTGACGAATGAGATAAGCTACCCGAGGTCTCACCAAGAATAGGGACCTACACCCTTGAAAAGCTCCGCATAGATTTTGGAGTCGCCCAGGTCGATGTCTCGTACTCCTGTCAATGCCTGTTTTCGTTGTTCGGAAGTCGGTAACGAAGGCTTCGCTAGCTCTTGAACAGGCGCGGGTGGAGGTTTTTGCGTCGTAGTGGTGGGGGCTGAAGTACCCGTCGTGCCTGTCGCTGTCTTGGTTTTCTTGATCGGTGGCAGTTTGCGCTTCTTCGGGATGGTCTGACTGAGAGGATCTTTTGCGGGTTGTGATGCATCCGGTAGAGGATCGACCGTGGAGGAGAACGCGGGGTCGTCGTTGGAAAACAGATCCGAGGGTTGGCTCTGAACTGCAGCGCTGGATGCCCGGAAGGTTGTGGCAGGGGGGATAGCTAGCTTACGTTCGTCTCTCACGAATATTTCTCTGTCCTTTTCCTTTTCCTTGGGGCCCTTCGCTTTTGCGCCTTTGAGCTGCCCCGGGTTTACTTTTCCTGCCTTGCCCTTGGCGGCGCCGGCTTTCGCTTTCGGAGCGCCTCGTTTGGGTGGAGTGCCAAGCTCGAAGTCGTCGTCGGAAGCCTCGGAAAGGGGAGGCGCGGAGTCGCTGAGGTCGTCCTCCACGGAGCCGCATTCGATGTGGCTGTCGCTCTCCTCGTCGTCTGAATGGACCACCTGGGACTTCTTCTTGGTGGATGCAGAAACGACGGACGGTCTCTTGCGTTTGTTCGACGTGTCTGCCCTCGCCTTGTGCGGCAGTGAGAGGTCATGGGCCGGGGCGTCTTCCGGGAGGAAGCGACTGTCGGCGGCGGCACTGAGGGAACGCTGTGCGGAGGCACGGGGACCGTCGACGTCCACATCCATGTCATTGTCGTCGTCTGGGGTGGTGGCGACAGAAGGTGATCCATCGATGTCGGTTGTGCGAACGCGCTTCTTTCTCTGGGTGGTCGAGGGACCGAGGGCGTCGTCGTCGTCTGAGTGGATAAATGGACGTTTTGAGCAGGACTTGCGCCTTTGTGCGCTGGACGAGGACGATGGCTGTCGCTGTCAGAGGCGGGACCGGGGAGGGTGAAGGGGAGCGACGGTACCTGCGAGTGCGCCTCTCCTGCGGGGATCTTCAACGACATGCCAAGCAGAGAGTGGCCAACACGTGCTCTCGACTGCCCATGGCACAAAACATGCACAAACAAACGCGCTCGTCGTCCTCGCTGTCGCCGAAATGCGTTGCCCGCTCGCGTTGCGTCCACGATGCACGTTCAGGTCGTATGCAAACATTACCGCGTCGACGCGTCCTGCGACGGTGAGCGTGCTGGGACGAGAGTACCCCACGGACGAGACGACGAACGTGTCCTCGACGATCCTCTCAAAGATTCCCCTCAGGTTGCATACCCAGCACGCGCACCCTCTCAATACCCTTCGCGCTCTCGTTGAGTCCCACTTCCCGTCCTACGCGCATATCTCCTCCCTCTCCCCACTCGTCACCCCCTACCAAAACTTTGACCTCCTCTCCTTCCCTCTGGACCATCCTGGCCGCTCCGTCACGGACAGCTACTACGTCAACAAGGACCTCATGCTCCGCACCCATACCTCCGCCCACGAAGTCGAGGTGTTCGAAAAAGGCGAGACAAAATGGCTCCTCACCGCCGATGTCTACAGGCGCGACGAGATAGACGGCTCCCATTATCCTGTCTTCCATCAGACAGAGGGCGCTCGCATCGTTTCTGCCGACCCAAACGGCATGAAAGAAATCGAAGACGACAATGCAGTGCTACAAGCCCACCTCCAGCGTTCCAATATCATTATCGAAGATGTGCTTCATATCTCGCCCACCAACCCATGCCAACCCGCGCATGACCCAAAACACACTGAAATTATCGCTAAAAACCTGAAACTCTCCCTCAATAGTCTCCTACTAACCCTCTTTGGTGACCATGTCGGTGCGACGCCGCAAAACCCGCTCAGAGTAAGATGGATCGAGGCAACCTTTCCTTGGACGACGCCAAGCTTCGAGGTAGAGGTCTTCTTCCGTGGCAAATGGCTCGAGATTCTGGGGTGTGGTGTCATCTATCAGCCAACGCTGGACAACGCGAGCAAGTGCTTTCCCGTCAATACCCCGCACAACAACCTGACACATCCTCAGATATTCAAAACAAGCTTGGGTGGGCGTTCGGTCTTGGACTCGAGCGCATAGCTATGATTCTCTACTCTATTCCCGACATTCGCCTATTCTGGTCTCAAGACCCCCGGTTCCTCACGCAATTCAAGCAAGGCGACATTACGATGTTCCAGCCATATTCGAAATACCCCGCCTGCTTCAAGGATGTCAGCTTCTGGCTACCGGAAAATGTGGATCTCCACGACAACGACTTTTGCGATCTCGTCAGAGATGTGGCAGGCGATATCGTGGAAGATGTCAAGATGGTCAGGTTGTCCTAAACTTCTTTTCGTGGTAATCTGACGCGCAACAGACGGACAGCTTCACCCATCCAAAGACGTGTCGGAAGAGCGCTTGTTACCGAATCAACTACCGCTCAATGGATAGGTACGGTATCCATCCCTCTTCAGACGCATGTACCAACCCGTCTCAGGTCGTTGACGAATGACGAGACGAATATGCTGCATGCCCAGGTCACATCAAGCTTACGGGATCGATTCGGAGTAGAGATTCGTTGAATTATGCGTGCTAGATGTCTATCGTGATGATGCGTATATGCCGTTCAGCCACGTCTAGAGTGGGAGCATACCCAGGTGTCCACTAATTTGCATACTGGACGGTCCGGGTAAACTGCCCGAGTGATCAAGAAAAGATGTCATGATGTGTCCTGGACGACACCGACTTGAGCCGCGCGCAAGAGGCGGTCCTTGATCATGTAACCCATCTTTTGGCACTCGAGGACGGTTCCGGGTTCTTTGCCCGGTATGGGTACTTGATACATGGCCTCGTGTCGGTTGGGATCAAACTTTTCTCCTGTGGGATCGAATGATTTGACGTGGTACTTGAACAGGGTGGAGAGAAGAAGACGGTGGGTCATGTCGACACCTTGGTGTAACTCTGTGAGATACGCGTGGGCGGACTTTAGAGGGGGTGTGGAGGTGGCATCGGGAGAGGACGGCGTGTCCGAGGATGAGGATTCGGGGTGGAGAGCAGCAGGTGGGACGGATTTGAGCGCGAGAGCAAGGACATCGACTGTTTCGAGGAGGTCGCTTGCGAAACGGGTGATTGCAAAGTCGCGTTGCTGCTCCTTTTCACGAGCAGCATTGCGTTGGAGGTTCAGAAAGTCAGCCTGGAGGTACCGTAGTCGACTCTGCGGGCACGAGATGAGCAGGAATACGCGGAAGAAGGAAAAGAGACTGACGGTGAGATCAAGGACCTCTGCCTCTTTTTTCCTGAGATTCTCGAGGACCTGGGACTCCACGGAGACTTCCGTGTTATCGGGCCCTGGTGTGGGTTCAGCAGCGTCCTCTGGCTGCGACTTTTGGTCAGAGTAGGGACGTGTTAGGGATGGAAAAGGACGTGAAGGGTGTGCTGAGCGACGGACGGCACTGGACGAGAGGGCTGCGGTGGATGCAGAGAAAACCCGTCTTGCAAATGTCCCCTTCATGTTCACCGTCACCGAGCTGGTAAACTTTACAATTTTCATGATTTTTTTGGGGGGGCTATCAGCACGTGATCGTGAGTGTAACTACCATATTTAGTTTCTGTGTATTCTATTAATCGAATTTGTGTATATAAGACCCTGAGTTCGTTGACTGAAATGCAGAGGGCGTTCTCTGTTCAATCGGCTCGTCGCTCTTTCTTTCGTACCACCATCATGTCCTCCCAGGCTCGTGTCATTGATGGCACTCTCATCGCAAAGTACCTCTTCTTTCTCCTCCGTCGTGCCATTCTTACCTCCGTTCCAGATCGATCCGTCAGACCGTCACAGACAAGGTCACTGCTTTCAAGCAGCAGTTCCCCCGTTTCCAGCCCCGGCTTGCCGTTGTCCAGGCTGGCGAGCGTCCAGACTCTACCGTCTATGTTCGCATGAAGGCTAAAGCCTCCGAGGAGGTCGGCATCCACTTCCATCATATTATCGTCTCCGAAGCTGCCTCCGTTCAAGAGGTCGTCGCAGTCGTGAAACGACTCAACGACGATGATTCCATAAACGGCATCCTTGTTCAGCTTCCCCTTGGCCCCCATGTTGACCCCGATGGCGTCCGTACAGTCACCGAGTCAATTTCCCCCGAAAAGGACGTTGATGGGTAATGCTTCTCTCCCCTTCAGCATCTATCACGCGCCCATATCCCTTATCAGGTTCCACGCGTATAATATCGGGCACCTTTCTTCTCGCGCGTCGTCTCCCCTCTTCACACCTTGCACCCCTGCAGCAGTCATCCGCCTTCTCGAGTCAACCGCTGTCCCTATCTCCGGTGCCAACGTCGTCGTGCTCGGTCGAAGTGATATTGTTGGAAACCCCGTGCTCGCCCTCTTGAGGAACAAGGACGCGACGGTCACCCAATGTCACAGTCGCACCAAGAACCTCGAACACTTCGTGAGTACCACCTTTCCCATCAGTGTGTTTACTTCTCACAACAACCCCCGCTCAGATAAAGCAAGCCGATATTCTCGTCGTCGCTATCGGACAAGCCGAATTTGTCAAAGGCTCATGGATTAAACCCGGTGCGGTTGTCATCGACGTCGGTATCAATTCTATCCCAGGTATCTTTAGTCCCATGTCCTCCCTTGGTGTAAATTTCACTCGTGATCTTCCCAGATGCGACCAAGAAGTCGGGTCAGCGTCTTGTTGGCGATGTAGAATACGCCGAAGCGTCTCTCCATGCTTCCCACATTACCCCCGTCCCGGGAGGTGTTGGTCCCATGACCGTTGCCCTATTGATGGAAAATGTCTGGACGTCTGCTGTTCGTCACTTCGAACAGGCTCGTACCCGCAAGGTTACACCACTCCCCCTTGACATCAAGGCCAAGGTCCCAAGTGACATCGAGATCGCTATGGCGCACACACCAAAACCAGTCACTCAGCTTGCACGCGAGATTGGTATACTCCCTGATGAGTTGGAGAGTTATGGGAAATACAAGGCCAAGGTCGAGCTCAGCATCCTGGATCGCTTGGCACACCGCAAGGATGGCAAGTACATTGTCATTTCCGGGTGAGTGTGTTTCCAAGGTGCACAATTCTAGACGCCGATGTTGGATTAGCATCACTCCTACACCACTTGGTGAGGGTAAGTCAACCACAACCATCGGCCTTGCACAGGCTTTGGGTGCACACCTTGGCCGTCCTGCATTTGCTTGCGTCCGTCAACCCAGTCAAGGACCTACCTTTGGTATCAAGGGTGGTGCTGCCGGTGGGGGTTACAGTCAGATTATTCCTATGGATGAAGTAAGATGAGTTGGCCTTGACCAATAGCGGCTCGCTAACGTGTCTTGTAGTTTAACTTGCACTTGACTGGCGATATCCACGCCGTGACGGCTGCCAACAATTTGCTAGGTTCGTGCTCTTCATTCCTAGTGGTAAGGATTCCCTAACAGCCACTCAGCCGCTGCTCTCGACGCGCGTATGTTCCATGAGGCCACTCAGTCTGACAAGGCCCTTTACAGCCGGCTCGTGCCCACCAAGAAGGGAAAACGCGAGTTTGCTCCTCTTATGTTCAAACGTTTGCAGAAGCTTGGTATAAGCAAGACCGATCCTAAGGAGCTTACCCCCGAAGAAATCAATCGTTTCGCTCGCCTCGACATTGACCCAGAGACCATAACTTGGAATCGGGTTCTCGATACCAATGATCGTTTCCTGCGTAAAGTTACCCTTGGCCGTAATGCCACCGAACAGGGTCATGAGCGGGAGGCAGGTTTCGACATCGCCGTCGCGAGCGAATGCATGGCAGTGTTGGCGCTGACGACGGATCTTAAAGATATGCGAGAGAGACTCGGCGCAATGGTCGTTGCAACGAGCAAACGAGGTGACGCTATCACAGCCGATGACATTGGTGTTGGAGGTGCCCTCGCAGTGCTGATGAAGGACACTGTCAAGCCTAACATAATGCAGACGCTTGAAGGCACTCCTGTCTTCGTTCATGCCGGTCCTTTCGCCAACATCGCACACGGCAACTCGTCCATCCTTGCTGATCGTGTCGCTCTGAAACTCGCGGGGACGGAACCGGGTGACTCCTCTGACCATGTCGGTTACGTCCTTACTGAGGGTGGCTTTGGTGCCGACATGGGCATGGAGAAATTCTGCAACATTAAGTGCCGTATCTCTGGTCTCAACCCCGATGCCACCGTGATCGTGGCGACGACTCGAGCACTGAAGATGCACGGTGGAGGACCTGAGGTGACCCCTGGCAAGCCCCTCGCTGATACCTACACCAAGGAAGATCTTGTTACCCTCCAGCAAGGATGCCAGAATCTCGCCCGGCACATCGAAAATGCGCGCAAATTCGGTCTCAAGATTATCATTGCTATCAATCGTTTCTCGTATGTATTCATCCACCCCCCAATTTTCCGCAAATAATATACTTTCTTGTAGCTCTGATACCGATGCCGAGCTCGAGCTGATCCGTCAGGAAGCACTCGCTGCCGGTGCCGATGCAGCAGTAGTCAGTAGCCACTGGGCTGAGGGTGGCGCCGGTGCTCGTGCTCTCGCCGAAGCAGTCATCGCGGCTTGCGAGGGAGAATCCAACTTCAAGTTTCTTTACGACCTCGATCTCCCTATCGACAAGAAGATTGACATCATCTGCAAAGAGATCTATCGTGCGGATGGCATCGAACTGAGCGAGCTGGCTCGCAAGCAATTGGAAACATATACCCGCCAAGGTTATGGCAACCTTCCCAGTGCGTGATTCCTCATCGTACCTCACCTAACTGGTATCTCACCGGAACGTCTCAAGTTTGCATGGCCAAGACACAATATTCGTTCTCCCACAATCCAGCATTGAAAAATGCACCAACTGGTTTCACTGTTCCCATCCGGGAGGTTCGCCTATCTGCTGGTGCAGGCTTCCTTTACCCGATCCTCGGAGACATGCAGACGATGCCAGGTCTGGGCACACGCCCAGGTGAGTGATAAGACCCAAAACGCTCTCACGTTCTTTATCTCATGAGAGCCCTTTAATCTCTAGGATTCTGGGAAGTCGGTCTTGACCCGGAAACCGGACGGGTTGTCGGCCTTTTCTAGACATCGACCTTCGCAAGCGTTTTCAACGGACGCGAAAGACAAGGCCTCCGTAACATGAACCCTGAGATTTTTCCCAGATGTTCCATTGGCCATCGAACTGCAGGTACCGTCTCAACACGGACTCGCGCTTCAACATGTGCATAATCACCGCCCGAAGGTAGTGTAGGTTAGCGGTAAACTAAAAAGGAGGCAGAGGCGCTGTACAAGCTGGTTGATCGTCTTTTGGTGTGCCACATGACTCTGTTCTGTGCATGTCCATGTATACCACGCGTGTCTATATAACAGTCTGATGATGGATGTTGATTGAAAACAATCGTGTCTATCCCACGATCTGCGACTGCTTTCCTCCGGGCAGCCTGGCAGCGGCAACGTTCTGAGCATTAAATGTGCTTGGTGTTGGCGGGAGGAGGGAGCCAGTGGCCAATGATCCGCTCTGTTGGTCGTAGACGATCACGTTGTAAGCTGCGTCCACTTCTCTGTCGTAAGTGTTTCCTTCGGTATCGGTGTAAGCGAATGTGTTGTTGCTTGTTCCATTCCCTGCATTGCCTGCGGTAGCTATTGTGAAGTATCCAGCTGCGTATCCTGTTAGACATTCGCCCAATTGGGAAGCAGCGACGAGCACACCTGTCTGCTGGCGTTCCGCAATCGTCGAGCCTAGAATGAACGGAGCAGGTAGAACCTGTCGGTTGTAGGAATGGTCAAACGTCGTGTAGACTACCCGCATTCCCATCAGTATATCCGCGTCAATGGCCAGAAAAGGTTAGAGCCGCACATGTTTGGGAGGTGTTCGTGATGTCCATATAGGATATGTTGATGTACAACGGGTATTCAAAGTCGTCCGCCACGGCCGAAACGCTATTGTGAAGGGACAAGACGGATCCCGAAGAGACTTGCGCGACGTTCTGGGCACGAAACACGGGTTCAATGACTCGCGAAAGATAATAAACTCAACCTCTAGCCACTTACTTGGGTATTAGCGTTATCGAGGTAGTACTGCGTGTTGGTATAGTAGAGGTCTTGTTTGAACACCACATAGTTTTCCTGCCCGCTTCCGCTAATCACGACTGCCTCGATATACAGCGAGCGTTGAGCGCTGACCGTGATGTTGACGTCCGTTCCACCGATGCTAACCGATGTCTCCGTCACTGCATACGGCTCCACATCATAGCATGTAATCCCGCCAGTCGTCGGTTTCCCGGAAGGATCTGTAACGACCTGGAGCAACCCCGAAACGTACCAGTTCTGGTTCAACGTGTGATTTGCCTCCGCCGAGACCACGTCGAGAGTGACATTGTGAGGAAGGCCATCCGCAAAAGTGGGGGCAAACGGTGTCAAGTCTAGGAAGTAGGTAGGAAGGTCGAGAGCGCCGTACGAAGTGATTGGCCTAGGATACGGTCAATGAATGAATAGATTTCTCCGATGCGTGGATTCCTACCTCCAAACGGAGGGGTTGATTCCCCCAGTGAAGATGACCGCGTAAGGGAATGCAACGCCGGCGACCTGACCGTCAACCAGTAAGCGCACCTCACGGAATGGTCCACCCCCGTATGTTGTATCAGGAGGGAGATCACCGAGATACTCGTTTGCAGTGTTGTAGTACTGTACGTTCAACAACTCAGCGCTCGAGGGACACGCGACGGGAGAAAAGTGGCCTACCCAGAACTCTTCAGCACCGTTGCCAGATGCGTAGAGTTCGGCGTAAATCTCCACTGTGTTCCGAGGAAGCGTAACATTCAGCTAAAGCGGGGATTGATGTCATAACACCCCAACACGGAAAATCTGGCTCACAGTAAATGCAGGTGGGACAGAAGCTTCATCGGCTGTGTTGTTTAGCATAGTGGAGATTGGGACAATGAAGTTTGATTGTCCTGCGGTGGGGTACTCCTGTGAAGCCGTATAGAATGTTGCGTAGAGTGTTGCTGTTGACAGATGGCTGTAGGATAAAAACTGGTATCTGGGGGGACATTGGTATACATACTAGCATACTGTCCATTCAGCTGGGTGTTCACAACATTGTCCAACTCCAGGATGAAAGTCCCTGGTTTAGCAAAGAGTGGGATGTAGCGAGTGACATCCTTGATGTATGTCCAGATGATCCCGTCAGACGTGGGTTCGGGAGTCGAAGTTCGCCAAACTGAACTCATGTTGAACGACATCCAATTGGGAGATTGCATAGTCGATGCTCATACGTACTTTCAGTGTTCTGGAAAGTGAAAATCCCGAGACGGTCATACTGAGTTCCGTTGGACGTCACAGTAAAGTTCAGGGTCACCGCCGCCCATGAGCCAGGCTCACCACAGTTAGTGGGTGGACTGGTTAACTGTTAGTTTATAATATCGGAGTGAACGAACCTCCGAAACTCACGAATATTGGACGATCTCAGGGCTAAGGTAGGGGGCAGGATGATGAATTCATGAGTTTTCCAAAGCCACACGAAGCCTTTACTCACTATCCGTAAGAGTTTCCAAACGTGCGCCTGTGTTGGTATTTTGTTGCATCAGCCGTGCATATCCATGCTCCACTAGTCATACTTACTCGAGAATCATCATTGTGCACGTCTGGGCATCGCTGGGCACAGGTGGGGGTTCGGCAATTTGGAAGTCGGCCAACACCTGAGCATTGGCGTACGTAGCTGATGCCGCGCCGAGCAACAGGGCAAACGCCTTGAATGCGGACACCATCGTAACACCGTCGGGATGGGAAACAGGCGAAGGTGTGGGATTGATACGCGATGCGACCGTGAGTTGATACGAGTATTCGGTGCCGTGCATCTTTTTATATTCGGGGGACGCGCGGATGATAGTTTATTTGCGACATTGCCCTGAGTCTCAGTTGGTCGTTCAAGAGTGGGTACTTTTGGTCTTGACCGCGATCCGAAGAGTATGTTTCGCGCTCCATATCTTTGCTGACAAGAAACAGCGTCAGGTTTCAATCAATTAATCAAGTCTGACTTGAATATCTGCTTGACCCTCCAGTGACTTTCTTGAGATCATGGATAATTCGGGAAACTCGGGTCAACTCTCGACACTGATCAATAGATTGGCTAGCAGCCCGAGACAAATATCAGGGTGTTCTCAGGGTGTTGACCTCCTGCTGTCAAGACAGCGACTAGTACAAGTCACAATTTTGACAATACTCACAGCACACGATCTGGCTGATCGAGGTTAAATAGCAGATCGACGAGGTATATCTAGGCGGCCTGGTCGACACAGAACAAACATAAAAAACGGGTACTATGAAGGTAAATTATCCTCGCTCAGAAGGAGAAAGCATGTCAGAACTCATGATTAAATTCGTCTGCCTGAGATGCCATTGCATGCTCATTTCCTTCCGACACCCCAGTGTTCCCTTCCTTGCCTCCCCCATAAGCTCTCCCTGTTGCCTCCTCCGGAAGTTCCAGTTCCGCAGTAGATTCGGTACGATGTGCATATGTTGAATTGACGTCTGCTGCGTCTCCCAGCGTTGATCGATTCTTAGACTTCTTCTTCCTCTTCTTCTGTCCCGATGTGGTGTATGCATCTTCCGTCCTCGCCCACCTGTCTTTCTTCTTTTTTTTCCTGCTGGTAGCATTTCCAGCTTCAGGAACGGAATCATTGAAATTAGCCGGGTAGCGCCAGCGTCCACCCGATTCTGGTGTTTGTAAGCTGCCCTCACGCTCAGCGCTATAGTATGATTCGTCGTCAGGTCGCCACAGCCCATCATTGTTTCTTAGAGCGTGATCGGCAGAACCCTGTGTAGGAGTTCGCGAGGGTCCGACTTGACCGTCTTCCAAGGATTGTTGGTCGTAACCAGAGTCGGGGTTCCGATCGTTGAATTTACCAGCCCACTGTGAACGTTGTTCATGGCGCCTGATGGTGGAGCCATCGACAAGACCATAACGCAAGGCCCACTTGGGAGTCCTTTGGTGTGTCTTGTTGTTTCGAACATTCTGTTACGAGGGGAAGGGTGAGAAACTGGTGTGATGAGGGCGATCATTGCCGCCATACCTGTATGTAGAAGTTGTGTGCGTGTCCTAGGAGTAGACGATAAAGATGCGGCACCACATGGCCACAGGAGCAGAGCCTACCGGGGATATAACCAGCAATTGTTAAGAGTAGATTGAGCCAAAAGTCCTTTCCGATGCCGAACCTGGCTGCGACGGCTGGAGGTAGTGCAGGTGAGCGATTCTGGTTCGGATGAAGGACAGAAGAACACGAACCCAGTGGAGGGAACAAGGTCCCCATAATGAAGAGAAAGACGGCATACCAGTGGTAGCGTCGAGTCTTTGGTGGCCTTGGAGGCATCACTGGTGAGTGGACATGGACAACAGCGAGATGCTGTCCACCCCCCATTAAGGCCCATTTCCTTATTTGGAGCGTACCAGGTACACTAATTGGGTCATAGATCACGTGACTCATGAAATGAGGTAAACGACGTCGACCTAGCTCGTCCCCACCAACCTCGACTTGGACGCGCTCATCCACACGGCGTGCACGCATTTTGGTGAGTACAGCTGCACAGTCGTATCCGAATGTCCGTAACACCTCATCTGGACACTCCACATCACTTTCTTTTCGTCTCTCTTTCCAACCATGTTTGAATCACCCCAGATCACCGGAATGGAGCACGACGAGCACGAACCTGTCCTTGACCTCTCAGACGTCGTTCACGATGACCCTCTAGGCTCAGAAGATGAACTAATTTCTCCCGAAGTCGCTATCGACGTGTCCGATGCTCCACATGTCTCCTCCTTCGCACACTCCCCACATCACTCTCATTCCCCACCTCCTGATCTTCCCCTCTCACTCGGGCCATCCTCTGTCTCCGAGAACTTTTCTGTCGAGATGCTGGAACGTGAAATTGCTACACTGCTGCATCAGAACGCCTCTGCCGCCTCTGCCGCCCTGCTGAGTGCTGCTGCCCAACAACGACAGGAACAGGCTCTCGTAGGGCACGATAGCCTAGAGCAATGCAACGGCAATGCGCGAGGATCCGTCCACGAGGGTGGCCACAATGCTGACGAGTCGGGTATTACGGAACTCGGGCTCAACCTAAGTGGTATTGCAGCAATGTTGCAAGCCGCGCACGCACACGCAGCTTCTAATGGCCGCCACATGGAATCCTCGAAAGGAAACAGTATCAGCGTGGAGAGAGGGCAGCCTACGACACGTACTACGCCTGCATTTCGTTCTCTTACTGCAGGTGACATCGATAATTATGCTGCCGATAGTACCCAGGAGAGGAGTAACGAAGACCTGGATTTGTCATATCTCGAAGGGACCTCTGGAGACCACACGGAGAAAGGGGTTGATAGAGATAGGGAAAATGATAGGCGTTCACCTGGTCATTGTTCCCGCCCCGAAGGTTCTTTGTCAGATCCTCATTCCGGTGTTCCAGGGGAATTCAACGATATCAGCGACATCCTGAACCACCTCTCCTCGCATTTCGAAACCGAAGCCGACTCGGACCATCAGCATCTTCCTTCATCTGCGGAAACCACTTCCCCTGTTTCTCGATCACGCAGTGATCATACCCCCCCTCGTTCACCTGGGGGTCGTACCAAGTCTCCATCCAGTCCAGTTCGTCCGGTCGCTCAGCCCGCCGCATCTACATCGTCGCCACCGCGTAAGGCTGTCACGGAATCCAAGAAGCTAACGAGAAAGGACAAGGACATAGACAGCGAGAAAGACAAGGACAAGGACAGAGTACCCAGTGTACACATCTGCCAAGACCCGCAATGTCGCAAGTCCTTCACTCGACGAAGTGACCTCGCCCGACATATGCGAATACACACAGGTGAAAGACCGTTTGTCTGCGGACATGCGGGATGCGGAAAGACATTTATTCAGGTTTGTCCTTGTTGTACATAGTCATCGCATTTCCTCCAACATCATGTTCAGAGATCCGCACTTCACGTACATCAACGAGTACACACTGGCGAGAAACCGCACTCTTGCGAATATCCGGGCTGTGGCAAGACATTCGGTGACTCTAGTAGCCTTGCAAGGCATCGTCGCACGCATACAGGGAAGCGCCCGTATAGGTGCGAAGACCCAGAGTGTGAGAAGACGTTTACCCGCCGAACGACGCTCACGCAGCACATGCGAACACACGATCCAACATGGGAGCCAGATCCCACAATGTAAGTGTCCAGATTCAGCACGATCTTCTCGGTGGCCATCGTTCTCATTCACGGGACTAGAAAGTACAGCTTCAAAGCCAAGAAACAGAAAGTATCCGACGAAACGGCCGATGTTGAGCTGGAGGAGTCCGTGCGAACGATCTCGGCTCTCTTCTCGCAGACAGCCCATGCCAATCTCATCGCGCCCCGATCACCGGAATGCAGCGGACCGGACGAGCCTCTTGAGAGCCGAGTTGCAAGCACCAGTGCGGGTATTGCTGCTGCCATTGCGCAGGCATCTTCACAAGCTCTAGATGGAGAAGACGATGCTGAGGAGGATGGGATTGAGGAAGACGACGGGGACGGATGGGGTGCTGGTTCCGGGAACGAGATGGGCATGGCTGAGAGCATCGTGCCGAATATGAGCGGAATCAGGGGAGATGGTGGGGCGGGTGAGAGTGGTCACACTGGGGGCGATGCTGTTGTTGGGAAGGGCATTGGGTGCGTGGAAGAAGAGGATGAGGACAGTGACACTTTTCCTATCCCGCTACGGACACGAAAGGGCAAAGATCCAGCTTCAGTTGTCGGAATGAAGAGGAAGAGATGAGGCAGGGAATCTTCGTTCCTCATGATTTTTGCCAGTCCTTGGCGTACGTTGCTAATGTACAGTTCCGCATAATCAGTTGTTTCGTATAGGGGGAACGGAACTACGCTATGTTCCGGAGCGTGAGACATTGACGGGACCCTCGTTGTCTCCGACCGGAGTATCCACCGAGTCCTCCCAGCCCGTTCTCATCCGCGCCAATTCAAGCCTACATATAAGTCGTATCTCCCGCTTTGCACAGACAGGTGACCAAGTACAATGACCAGCACCACCGAGGAGCTTCCTAGCACCGACCTCATCACGTTGACCCGGTAGGGATAAACATATCCATTCGAATGACACGCTCATCTCATGTTGCCCGAGACACGTCCTGCATGATCAGCTGCGTCTAGGCCCGGCTGCAACCGGTGATCTCACGTTGCTCCTCACCGCCATCCAGGTGACGTCCAAATTCATTGCCACCAACGTCCGCAGAGCACGCCTCATCAACCTGTGTGTATACCGTGACAGCCGCTTCCTAGATTGTCCTGTTCTTATCGTGTCTATCCCAGCGTTGGACTTGCAGGAGAAACCAATGTTCAGGGAGAGGATCAGAAAAAGTTGGACGTCCTGTCCAATGACATCATGGTCAATGCCCTCCGGGCTTCAGGCAAGACGGCTGTTCTTGTTTCCGAAGAGCTCGAGAACGCAGTCATCATCGAAGAGCGTAACAAAGGCAAGTACTGTGTCGTTTTCGACCCCCTCGACGGCAGCAGCAACATCGATGCTGGTGTTAACATCGGGACCATCTTTGGAATCTACGCATTGGTAGGTGCCATCCTGTACTTTCATCCAGAATCGACGAGCCAATGTATCACAGCGACCGGGTTCGCCGGGTACGGTCGAAGATGTACTTAGGCCTGGCAGCGAAATGGTTGCTGCTGGATACACCATGTAGGTAACCCCTGTGAAACCCACAACGGATCGCTGAGGAGACGGTAGGTATGGTTCCTCTGCCAATCTCGTCCTCTCCACGGGGTCGGGTGTTAACGGATACACCCTGGATGCGGCGCTGGGCGAATTCATCCTGACCCATCCTGATGTACGTTGTTGTCTTACACGTCACATTTCCAAGACATCATGACCGTGACGCGCAGATAAAAATACCGTCGCGAGGCAAGATTTACTCGTTCAACGAAGGCAACTCCATGTACTTCTATCCCCCAGTCAACGCCTATCTAAACTCGATCAAGTTCCCCAAAACTGGGTCTCCGTACTCTGCTCGGTATATCGGTTCCATGGTCGCAGACGTGCACCGAACACTACTTTACGGCGGCATCTTTGGTTATCCGGACGACAAGAAAAGCAAGTCTGGTAAACTTCGCATGCTGTATGAGGCGTTCCCGATGGCATTCCTGACAGAACAGGTGAGTCATGGGAGCCAGGATGGCGTGTGTCATGTCGTAATGACTCCTCGATCAGGCGGGAGGCCTAGCCACCACCGGGACGAAGCGTATTCTGGACCTGGTTCCCAAGAGCATCCATGAGCGGTGCCCGGTGTTCCTTGGCAGTCGCGATGATGTCCGGGATCTGATGAAGTTCTACAAGGACGCGGAATCGCAAATTTAGCTTGTTGGAAAACGATGAGCTGTAACCATTCGTGTGTGTGATATAAAGCTGCGAGAAATTATTAGAAAGTTGCTCACACTCGTACCGGACGTCCGCACTGGATCAGATGACGACAAAAAATACATTGACAACCGCCAGACATGGCGACGGTGGATGACATGGATGTGCATGAACTCTGAGACCAGGTACCCGTGGACTCCCATTGCGTCAAGACACCGGCATCATGAAACACTGATCAGCAAGGAATGACAGATAAGCGTGTGCTATCACCGCCATTCCTCGCATATCGAAAAGGGAGCAAAGATAAGCTAATTATGATACAAGCGGCAAGATCATACTTTCGCCCTCCAAGAAATCAGGGAATCCATAACTTTATAGATTGTATACAAAGACACGGCTCGCAGAAAGAGATGGCTAAAATACGGGAAATCAATGCTTCGAGGCATTTAAAACGATCATGGCGAGAAAGCGTACCTACAGCTCCTACCGGATCAGAAAAATAGAAGACATATTTTAGTTATTTCGCGGATGTTTGTTGGTGCTGAGCGGCGCCAGCGCCGGTGACGCCGACTACAAGGCCCTTTAACCAACCGTTCTCACGACGGAAACCCTCGCACTCGCGCTCCAGCTCGGCGACACGTTCCTCGAGTTCCTTTGCACGGCGCTCGAGGGCAGCCTCACGTTCCTTCTTCTTGAGACGGAAGCGGGCGCTAGCAGCGGTATTGCGACGGCGTTTGTCTTCGGCTGTGGACGAAGCGGGGGGGTTGGATTCGGACTGAGTCGATTCCTCGGGGGACTGAGAAGTAGATGAGGATGGATAAGGATCATGGTTGTTGTCGGTGGAAGACGACGATTTCTGTGCGCGAGAGCGCTTTGGCGGGGGTGGATTGGAGGGAGATATGACCGCTGGGGACGCAGCAGTCGTGGGGGATGGAGAGGTGGGAACGGGGTATGAGCCGGCATGGGTGGCGTGGAGAGCGAGCAGCTGGGCGAGAGAAGGGACGGGATGGAGCTGTGGGGAAGCATTCCGCTGTACAGGTGCGGGCGGAACTGCGGGGATCAAGAGGGGGTCGACGCCGATGCTGGCGAGGAGAGCATTGATATCAAACGAGGGAGAGTTGAGAGGGGCAGAAGACGAGGCGGTGGGGGGGAGGACGGTATTTTCGTGGCTGCCCTGGTTAGGAAGGCCGAGGGGAGGGGGGGTGTCGTCGTCGTCGTCGTCTGTGAATCTGCGTTTCGGCTTGTCTGAGGAGGCGGGGGGCTCGTCAGACTCGAAGGCGAGGTTCGTCCAGAGGTCGAGGTGAGCGGAGAAGTCGGGGAATGGGGCGGCGAGGTCATGGGAGTCGCGCTGGATGGGCTGGACGACGTTGAGACCGTTGAGGTTGAAGGGGGCCATCGGAGTGGACGGGTAGAGAAGAGGAGACAATCTTTTTTTTGATAAGACACTCGATCACTAAGCCATCACATGACCACTACCGGTAGTACTACTACTCCCAGACGTTGACCATCTCCGATTCGTGTGTCATCACCGCAACGTCCCGTCGAACCGGATTCATCCTCGGATACACAAACTGTACAAGAAATTCAGTACAAGTCGCATCGCATTTGCGCAGACCTACCCCTTCGTTGTACTCGTGCATAACCTCTGCAGCGAGTATCGCCTTGTCCTTCACCATCCCCTCGTACGCCGATATCAGTGTCCCGGTCTGCACTCCTACCACACACATCACCACACACATCAGCACCCAGTTCGTGCTGCCAGTGCACATCCACAGCAGCGCGTGCACAGGTGAGTACACCCCAAGCAGCGTCCGCTCCAGCTCTCCCGGAGTCCACATCTCCAGCTGCTGCACCGCTTCCACCGGCGCACCCTTCGGTGGCGATGATATCGACGGACTCGCCGAAGACAACCCAAGCAGGAAGCGCACCACGGAAACAATAATCCGCCACAGAACAAGCAGCATATACTGCAACAGGCCCGCAATGCGTCCTGCAAATGTCGATTTTGTAGCGGGAACGCCGGAAAGGGCCTGAGCGTCCCGTCGAGGCGATGGTACAAACGTAGCATGTGCAGAGTTCACCGGGTCAGCTCGGGTCCGTCGGTGAAGCTGGTACGTGCGTGTCTGCGAAAAGAGATGCAGCGCATTCAATGTCGACGCAATCAACAGCATGCACGTCGTCGGCACGGTCTGCAGGAGGACACGTGAACAAACCGCTTGTACACCATACAAGCTACTCACCCAGTCGAACCAACTCTGGTTACTGCGCTCCCAGTAGAGGTCTTCCCATCCCGGGTCCGAGTCCGAAGTGGCGCGCACCTGCGAGACTCTGACACAAAAGTGAAGAATGTGCATCAACGTGCCAATGAGCCACGCGCTCGTTCTGGGGGCCGGTAGAGGCACGTTGTGAGGAAAGAGCGAAATTTCAAACATGATCCGAGAGGGTATCTCTGACATACTTTTCAAACCGAGGCCATCTAGTCAGCTAGCTAGTATGTGTATGAAAATAACAAGTCCCAACCGTTCAACAAACCCCTTCCTTCGAACGATGGCTTTTCGAGGCGAAGCGGATCCATTCGCAGTGCTCATGCGAGCCTTGCGTTTCACACTGAGAGGCGAGGCATAAGGTGGGGGACGTCGTGAACGTGCTGCTTCCCAATCAAATGGTGTAGACGAGGATATAGACGGAGTGGATGACGGGGAATCAAGGTAAGACACGCGCGTTCGAGGCGTTACTGGTGTCTGGGTGTCGCTGGTGAGGCGAGGCGAGGGTGAGTGAGGAGAGCTTGGTATGTTCGCTGCATTAACGTGAGCGAATCGACGCAGACTCATTTTGCATGAGTGAACAAAGAAAGAGTGGAGAGTCGTGACTATGGGCAGGCGCGTCACAGGTAGTGTAACGTGGAGGTCACGGGATACGTGACGAATGTAGAATCGAGTTGACAAATCTTTCCAACTCCCTGCCTAGTGTCCCTATTCCGCTCATGTCCTCTGCCCATATCTTGAACCATAGACTCGCAAAGCACACCCCGAAACCCACCCCTCCCGCAACCTGGGGCCAAGTGTGGTATCCAAGCCATACCCTGGAAAGGACAATCATGCTTGCCCATGGAACGACTACGAGTGGCGCAAACACAGCGAGTGGATGGAGGCTGGAGTGCAATGGGAGATACATACTCCCCAACAGTACGGAAACGGCAAAGAAGGTGCATGCCGAGGCATGGGTACTAGGCATACTGGACAACCGAGAAATAAGCATGCAAGACAGCTAGGGGTTCCGGGTAGGACGTACCCATACGTCGTTTTTCGACCGCGTACTGGTCGTTTCTGTCTAATGGTCCTCTTGGCGATCCCGGCTGATAGAGCACATGCTAGTGCACCCGCTGCAAAGTAGATTACGCCTGCCGACCGAGTGTAGAGACAGACCAGGGCAGTCACGGCCGTCACGATCTTTGACGTCTGTACACACGATCTCTGTTGGTCAGATAGTCAGCACAGGACATGGATCACTTCGTACAGACCTCGTCGAGAAGTTTGAGCCATGGCGAAAGTGGAAGCATGGCGAAAATGAGCGTTCGCCCACGGAAGAGGACGGTAGAATTGTCATGGCAAGGGGTGCATCGCCACCCGACGAAGACTAGGATTTTGCGACGTTTGTGCTGTAACAACGCTTTCTGGGATCGGTTAAATGCTCAGATCAGTCAATATTGAGAGGGCTCAAAGAGAGCTCGCTACTTGCGAAGGATTTGTTCAACGGTCGTGAAGCAATAACGTTACTCGTCTGCTTTGCAGATACAGTGCGTCGAGAAGCAAATTAATTACATAATTTCAACCATAAATAAAGAAT
Source organism: Boletus pseudo-olivaceus (assembly GCA_038092955.1). Classification (NCBI taxonomy): domain Eukaryota; kingdom Fungi; phylum Basidiomycota; class Agaricomycetes; order Boletales; family Boletaceae; genus Boletus; species Boletus pseudo-olivaceus. The sequence continues at coordinate 28,494 of JBBPRI010000005.1, forward strand.
GTAACAAGCGAAGTTAATTAAATCAAATCACAGATAGGTAAGCGTTGATCACGTGCTACTCTCGGACGAAACGCGGTCACGTGATTTTATTTGGCTTACAGTTTGAGTACAAATAATGACATCCACAAAAAGAAAGCAGTGAACAATTGAAGTTCGTTTTTCAACCTGCGCATTCTTGTATTTCGACCATTCACGCCCTTTTTTATAAAGAAAAGAAATTCGTCTCTTTTTCTCCCCTCCATCTCCATCCTCGTCTTACCTGGACGACGTCTAACAAACGCCCACTACTCATAACCTTTACTTTATCACCACGTCCCGTCCACGAGAACCCTCCGCTTCCTTGTCGCCGTCGCACTCGATAAGCGTCAGGCATTCCCCGGCAAAGATGGCAGTCCCCTCTTCTTCTCATCATGACCGCGAGCGCGAACGTGAACGTGAGCGGGAGCATCGGCACCGACAACACCACCACCACCGCACCATCTCTTCCACGACGCTTTTACTTGTACTCTCCCTCGTTTTGGCCGTTCTCGCTGTTATGCTCTCCCTCCCTGCATCCCAAGGCTCCAACGCAGCTGCAGCAAAAGATGATCCTGTTGCAACTGGGATCTGGGGCTACCTTAATCCAAAGCGATCTCAAGTGCTGGTCACCCGTGAACGTGATGTTGCAATGCGCGAAGCTGAAGTTGCGCGTCGCGAAGCGGAGCTACTTGTTGGCGCACCTGGTGGTGTGCTTCCCGCCCAGTCTCCGGCCGCTTGTCCGATCTGCCCTACCCAGACTTTCATTGATATTCCTCCGGCGCAAACTATCATCAAGGAGGTCGTCAAAGAGCAAGAGCTGGCTCCTCCTGGATGGTGGAAGGAAGCAAATGCTCGTGCGGAAGAGGTCCTGGACCGTGAGCTCAGAGTGGCTGAGCGTGAGCGAGAAATCACCCGCCGAGAAGAGAGCATCAACAAGAGAGAGCACGACGCTTCTAGGCGGGAAGCGTGGATCATGGAGCAGCTGGTGTAAGTTTCAGCTCCTCACAGAGACGTGCACACATTATTCATGCCGTTACAACAAGTTTGATCAACAGCGACAACGCCGCAGTGGAAGAAGAAGTTTACTATGAGCAACCAGGGCCGAAGCGAAAAGTCAAGGTATCACCGCCCATCCCGCGTCGCCCCGAGCTCTGAGATGAAGGAGGCTTTTCTGTCATGTTCTTTTTAAAACAAAATAACAGAAATACCCATCATTTTAATTCTGCGTAGAGTTCGTCTCCCCTCCTTCATCCGGGCTTGGGGGTCTTCATTTTCTATCCCCCTTGTCTTTTGGGGTGGGGGGGAGATCGGTTGGTGGCGTGCCATTACGAATTTGACCGCGACGCGTCAGAACGCGATCGGGAGTCGACCACGTGATCGCCCAAGGCAATATCTGTTTTTTTTTGAATTTTTGGTCTTGCATTCGCGCGCTGCCAACTGAACCCCTCCACACGATGCAGAACGTTTTGCTGACCTCGTTCTTTCCCTCTGTATAATAGGAGTTACCCCCAATTGTTGTCGCCGAAACTGAAACTAGAACTATCATTCAATACGAAACCCTCCCTCCACTCACTGTCACCGTTCCTCCGCCAGCCAATACCCGTCGTGCAGCGTTCCCTACTCCTGAGGGTCTCTCGTCATCTTTCTCGACTGCCATTCCTCGTACTACTGCAATCATGTTCGAAGAGGAAATTATCAAGGAGCATCTGGGGGCGGAAGAGATTGAGGAATATGAAGTCGAGGAGTATGAAGAAGAAGACGCTCCTGTCGCCGTGCGAAGGAACGTGAAGCCGGCAAGGCGGCCCCCTCCTCCACGTAGTGGTGGTTGGCTTTGGTAGAGAGATGGTTTTATTGTTGGATGTCTACTTTTTCTTGCCCCTGCCCCCCTGTCTTGACTATTCCCCTTGTTCCTTCACCGCCAGCTTGCTTCATCTTTATTGTTTCTTTTTCTCTCCGGCCTCTTATGACTATCCTCCCTGTAAATCTTGCGCTACCTACGATGCGATACGACTTGTCTCCTTGATACTTAAATTGTGGAGTGGATTGGCTTCGATATGACCGAGGTATCTCTGTCCCGCCATGATGTACATTAGGACTCTTGTTCTAGCCTACAAACTTGAATGGTGCTAGTTATTACGTCACTTTGAAAGGGTCAACGCTCTTTAATCGCGCGTCGCGTGCCACTGCTAGCCACTTTCTCTCCACTTCTCCCAGTAAGTACTTACTTATTGACGTTCAAATCAGTGATCACTGTCAACAATCCCAACGCGCCTCGATAACCTTCGCTACACGCGAGCTCAGGGACGGGAACGGCCATACCCTCTTGATCCGGTCTCAACATCAGAGCTTATCCGGCACCTACTAAGCGTGATGCCTTTCGCCAGGTGCAGGGTACGTTATGCCACATCAATTCACGCTCAAACATTCAAACGGTACCGTTAGTACTACACTGAAAGTGGCGAACCGTACAAAGGGGGTTGTCGTAGAAAGGGCGCGGGATGCACCTTCGTTCATCCCGGAGATTCTAACTGGGTCAATGCTTTGCCTCCTTCATTCAAGGCAAAGGACAAGAGCGGCGATTCGGTGCGTTTTTTTAGCCATTCGAACGCTTCGAAGTACTGAGACGTCTCCAGGGGGGCTTCAAGCCCCGGGGTGAGCGAGGCAAGGGTGGTGCTGCTGCCCCCTCGCCATGGGATGCTGGCGGAAATGCTGGCACTAGCGCCGCTGATACTGGGGGTGGTTGGGATACCGGTGGCGGATGGGGTACCGGTGGCGGATGGGATACGGGTGGCGGATGGGATACGGGTGGCGGATGGGATACGGGTGGCGGATGGGATACGGGTGGCTCTACATCAACACCGAATCAAGTCCCGGAACCCGTGCAGCCAAAGAACCCATCTACCACCGACTCCAACGACACCTCCGCGCACGTGAACGAACGGAGTCAAGCTGGTGCCATTCCCACTGCGAGTGGAAATACAAAACGCAGCGAGGATGGGTGGGGTGCGGGTGCAGACAAGGCCATGGGGTCTGGATGGGGAAGTAATACGAACGACGGATGGGGAGGGTCAGGTCGGGGAGAGCACAAGGACGCAGACAAGGTTGCGGGGTCTGGATGGGGAAGCACACAGAATGACGGATGGGGAACGACTTGGGGGGGAAATAAGGACGCAGGCAAGGACACGGGGTCCACATGGGGCAGCGCACAGAACGATGGGTGGGGAGCGGGTTGGGGTGACAACAAGGACGCGACCAACTCCTGGGGAGCTTCAGATCCAATGATCGTTGACAGCCCGGCCGAGAAGAAGACCGGACAGAACAAGGGGAAAGGTAAGGCTGTCCTTGCCCCGCCACGCATTCATATTCCGGGAAACGAGAACAAGAAAGCCAAAATTACAGGGACGAACAATCAACCCCTAGGTACAAACTCCAAGTGGGGAGAATCTCGTAGCTCCAACATCCTTGCCACATCGACCCCCGTGACCACATCAACTCCCATTACCACGTTAACACCCACCGACTCGACCCGTGCCAAACGCAGGCGTGATGTTGCCTTTGACGACAAATCAGATGTTTTTAAGGAATATGTCAAGTATGTCCTCTCTCCCCTGCAAACCTTTCGTCTCACCTATTGCGTTGACAAGGACCTGGGAACGTAGTGTTCGGGCACGATTCTTGCTCGCAGAAGCTGAGGCTAAACGTGACCGTTGGTTCCGCACACAGAAATCTGCCTGTTATGCACGCATAGGCGAGGCGGGGCGGAAGAGACTCGATGGCCAACGCGCCGAATGTGATAAAGAAGTCAACTCGCAAAGGGAAAAGCTCTCTTGCGCGATCACATCGCTCGTGGGATTCCATGATGCGATTTCGTCTAACCTCGACTTGGGCCAACGTTACAACGTTGGCGAGGAAGCAAAGGGGTTTATCCAGGAATCGAGAGCTTTCGTTGACGAGGTTCGCACCCTCCTCGTCGAGCACATTCTCAGGGACAAGAACGATGTGCAATCGGGCGCCACCCAGAAACACCCTTCAATAGCCGATGCCACTTCCACTGACTCTTTGCGAAGTCAAGTTCGAGACCTCGAGGAGCGTTTGGAACAAGCGCAAACGGAACTGACTCTTCGCCATCAGCGTGACATCCGTTCCGAGATTGAAGAGCTCTTAACCGCGAAGATCGCAGGTTTACGTCTGGTTCGTCAGCGCGAGATTGATCGTATTGCCTCGCAACCGCGCCCTGATATTGTTATCCCGCCCGGTGCCCTAGAAAATATGGAGGGGACAGCCCAACGGGTCAGAGAACTGGATGCAGCAGTACCGCATACAGTGGAAGACATCCGTGTTCTACTTCTCCGAGTCGATGCGACGACCAAGCGGGTCAGCGAGCTTGAGGAAGAGCTTTCAGTGAACAAGGAGACATACAGAAAGGTAGATAGCGGCACACCATTCGTAAGCAGAGATGAGAATGAATTTCCTTCCTAGCAGATGCAAGAGATGGCCGCAGAGAAGGAGGAAACTGAGCGAAGAGTGGATGAACGACTGGGGAAGGTACGAGAACAGTACGAGCAGTTAGTTGCCTCGCAGCCCTGCGGTCCTGCTGCACAGTCGGCCATGTCACCCACCACTTGCAATTCACAAGACAAGCTGATGGAAAGCCTTCGACCTGGGTTTGAGGCAATGTTGGACAAGTTTTATGAGCAGGAAGTTCGACCAACTATCGCGTCCTTAGAGCACGTCGTCATCGAGGCATCTGACCGCCATCAAGAAGAGGCGATTAAAGTGCTGTGGGGCAGGATACAACCTGCCATGAACATGGTCGCAGGGGTTTCGCGATGGCTAGACTCGCAAGAGCTCGAGCTTACTGCTCCGGTTGAGGATGATTCGTAGCAACCATGTGCCAGCATTTACTAGGACTCAATATTAATACGCTTTCGTTCGTAGTGACTCGGTTGATTTGTACGATCAGCACACTAACACTGTCAATACTAATACGTGATCGATCCTAACTTGCGTCTCTCCGCTTTGGTCATTTCCCCATGGTGAAAGAACGGCGCTGTAATGTATGTCTCTTATCACAGCAACCGGCTCGTCGAGTTTAATGTTCACTAGCTATTCGATGACAATGGCAAGCCGAGGCGCCTGAAAGATAGGACGAAGGGATGTTTTAGGGATGCCAGTGCTTGCCGCTTCGCGCATCCGCACGAACGCGAATGGAAGGCTGCTCATCCTTCTCCTCCTCCCAGGCATGACCTCGTGGCTGACTCCGACTCTGAATTCTACTACATCCTCGCACATTCTGATCACATAAAGGATAACCGTGACAGGGAGAAGGAAAAGGAAAGAGAGCGGGACAGAGACAGAGACAGAGACAGGGACAGAGACAGAACCAGGGGAAGGGAGAGGGAGAGGAAACTGAACTCGTCGTTTCATCCCGATCCTCCTCCGCATCGAAGGGACAGCACGACTACCCGTGGCTCTCCTGGCCCACCTTCTCGCAGGTCGACTTTTGACAGCACAATGGCCGTTAGTGGCACCACTAAGCGAGGGAGGTCCCCTGCCCTCTCAGCATCCTCAGACCATCTCGAAAGGCTACGAAAAGACAACAAGTATCACACCAAGGAGCTCCCTCCCTTGGGCCGAGATTCCGCTCCTTCGATATCACGCCGTTCACGCTCTTGTTCCGGGGGCAGAGACACAGAGCGAGCTGACTTGCCCAGCAAAACGCCACCTGCCGGAGGTCATGTCGCAGACATCTCGTTCGCTCAACACATATCAGCTTTACCCCCGGAACCTCCTAAACCACCACCGATGGAGCCCGTCCCACCGTCACCTCAAATCCCCGAGGTTCCTAAAGTGCCCTCCTTCGCCTCTAATCAGCAGCCAACTAGCCCGGCAGAAGCCGCGCCCAGAGGGCTGAAACAGCTGTCCATGGATGAACAGAGGTTAGCATGGCACGAACGAATTGAGTATGCTCATATCATTCTTCTCCGTGTCCACTGACTCACGCTCTGACTCAGCCTCATGTTCACTTCAATCACGTCGCGTCGCGATTATACCAAATTCGACTCTGACCTGTCCCAGATTCGCCTGCTCTCCAACTCTTCCCTCGTGAACAATATGCCTGAAGCCGACCGTGCTCGCATAAATGCCCAGAAGATAGCGCTGGAGCTCCAAATGGAGGTTAAACGCAAAGAGATCAATGAAACTATTCAAAAGCTTATCGGGAGCAGTTTCTGGCCCGTGCTAAAAGCTCCACAGATGTCGGAGATGGACAAGACGATGGGGGAAGCGAAGAAGCACGTTTTGGAGGTCAGAAGTTTGTTAGACGATGTGAAGAGCAGTTGTGCGGCACTTTTCAAGACGAGTGCGTCCGATTGGACACAGGATTCGGATCGGCCTACCAAACGAAGAAAGCTGGAGGGAGAAGCGGATACTCTTGGGCAATCCACGGGTGGAAACGCGGAAGTCATGACCGAGGACACTGCGAGGGAGTTGGAAGTATTTCGCGATAAACTCACCGAGCTTGATGGCCACCTCATCGATCTCGAGAATGACATTTTCCAACGTGACCAAGTTATTTCAGGCGAGATTGAACTCCTCGTAGATGCTCGGTTGGAAGAAGAAGACGCGCTTTACCCACCTGTTAGGGAACCAACAGAGGTGTCTCAGACCGAGGTCGAGGCTGTTGTTGATGCAAAGAACCAGGAACTCGTACGTGTTGTTACAACAACAGGCGAAGAAATCGGAGTACTGGCGGTGGAGGTCGCAGAGCTGATCACAAAGGTGAACGCACTGGAGGCTAGGTGTATGGCATTGGAAGCAGAAAATCGAGAATTCAAAAACAAGCTTGCCCAGGTCCGGTCACATGTCTGTGGTCTTGAGAGGCATGCGAGGCAAACTGATTTTTCTTTCAAAGGATACTCTCGAGCATGCGAAATCCCAAGATGCCTTGGTACGCTGTGATAAAGAAATTGACGCCATAGCGGCAGCACTACAAGCCTACATTTCACAAGTACCTGTTGGTCAAACGGCGGGTGACCTCCCCTCTGCGGAGTACATCATGGAATCACTCGACAGTCAGCTCGATGGTCTCTTCAAGGAGAAATTTTGTGCAACACTAGTCGACATTCAGCAGCAAGTCTTCGATAAGGTTCAAGAAAGCCATAATCACACGCTCGACACCGTCTCGCCCAAGATCATGCTACTGCTCAGGATGGTAAACCTTATCACAGCTCGGGTAGGAACGCTTGATATGGACACTGTGAATACCGGATAAGCAATGGAATCGAGGACCATCCCATTGTTCCATCTTTCAGTCGTTACGTTCACTTGATTTGTCTCTCGTATCTTCAATATACCGTATTGGTGTCACGTCATCCATTCAGCTTGACCGTACACACGCATCCATTCAGTTATGTAGTCACATATTTGTAGTGATAGGTAAGAGTTATGCTGCAGGCGTCTGTTAATCAAACTCGGAGTCGTCTTGTCTAAAGGCCGCTGAGTAGGCAAGAATAGTCCCGTACACCAGTCTGAGGGCGAGTTACTAAATGTCAAGGTATGAAAGGAGAGTGGTACACACCCGCCACCAATTGTCGACATGACACAAGCCGCTGGTCTTATCACTTCCGAGTGTGTAAGAACAACGGGGAGCGCGAATCCGGAAACGACGACGATGGATGTAATGAATCGTCCGAGGTCAACGGGGCCTGCATTAGCCTCATAGGATGAGAACGAGTCATCCCCTCCACAGTGTGCGAACAGTGCGTTAGGAAGAGGTGCCAACACGAATGTGAGTGCTGTGGGGGAGATATGTGGATCATGGACCTCCTGATAGTCGACTCCTGGACTCACCGACCAAGAGAGGCAGCCAGTTTGTCCAAAGTGCACATGAAAGGATGATAAGCAAGAATCCGACGGCGAGGACAAAGGATAAGAGAATGACGGCTTCGTTTGTGCATCAGCTTAGCTCTGCGGGAGTCCAAGGGCAATGAAACTCACTTTTCAGTCCCGCCGTTGCCATTGTGCTGGTGTACAAAGAAACAAGTTGCTGCGCGTCGCCCGACTCTGCCCTGCTCCAACTTGGGGGCTATATTAGGTAATCCAAGAGCGAGTTACAATGTCTGATACAATATCTCATAAATACAAGTAGTGTCCCCTCCGAGCACTATCTAACTCTTCGTGAACCTCTCGGACCCAGAATATTTGTTGGGCGATCCACCAATGCTCCAATTGTCGTCGGCAGTCCAGATCTAGCAGCCGTGGTTTTCTTCAATACTATGGCTGGACGGGGTATTGGATGTATTTCTTGCGGGACAGGAAGCGTCGCTGAGGTTGAGGTCGACGAGGATAATGAAATCACTGGTGGCGTTGGCGGCCGTGGGGCCTCGCTTGCCAAAATAGAAGGAGAAATGGTAGCAGTAAGGTCGCCGTCCACTTCATCGTCACCTGGGGTGCCTTCCCCATCTGTTTGCGCACCGCCGCATGGTGTGTCCTGCGACTCCTCGGGCAGAGACTGTGCCACAGAGAGTGGAGTTGTGCTGGCATTCGTTGTACCTCCTCTCCAGGATTGCAAAACAACGTCGCGGTTCTTGGTTAGCTCCCAGTTATCGACGTATTCCCAGACCCGTTTGCGAGGCGTCATCCCAGTAGGAACGTCCTCCCGCGTGGCTTGATCGAGGAGTGATCGTGAGGTCTGCTGGATGGCACCCAAGCCAGTCGTGACCATTCTGTGGTGCCTTTCCACTGAGTCGGCCAGATTTGCAGACTATAGGTGGTAAATTATACCGACACTTAACGGCACTTGCGAATAAAATGACACACCTCTGACGCCACGTGAGAAGTGAATCCTTCCACGTTCCTCAGACCAGAGGCCAATCCCCGCTGAACATTTCGCATGTCAACATGCACGTCCGTCACCATTGCATTTGTAGTCTCGACGCGAGCTCTCTTTGCCCGATTATGTCGATCAAGACCGCCTCCAAACGACGTCTGAAACGTCTGGCCGTGTCTCTGGAGTTCTCCAGAGTATGTGGTCGTTGCCGTAGCCATGGACAGTTGTACCGCCAAAAGTCCATCCTTGAATGCGTTTTGAGCTGAACTCGCAGACTGCAGAATTGATGAGATGCATCAAGAATGCTGAGCAAAAGAAACTACCTTCATCGCTCCATCGCGCAATCTCTTGCCCTCCGCCCCTTTGCGCGCAAACGATGCCGAGAGTTCAGCTCCCCGAGAATTAGCATGATCAATCAGTCGCTCGTGTCGCTGCCCAAACTTTCCGAGGTCTTCTTCCACTCTTACGTTCCCTTTTACGACGGTGCCAAAGGCTTCACTTAGTTCTTGATGCCGTGCAACTACGAAATCACCCAGAAGGCCAGATATGCGCTGGACCAGCTCTTCCTTAGCTTTCTCAGATTTGATCTTCTCGGCTTCGAGCGCTCGTGAGAGAAGGGCATTCTGAGCTTGAAGATGGGACATTTCGGCTCGGGACATTTCGTCGGTAATTGCTTTAGCCTGTAATGTAGATTCGCCTTCCGCTTTGACGAACAGTAGAACTTCGTCAACAGCTGTGTCAATGAGAGACCCCATCGCTGAGAGGGCACCTTCCAGCTAAAGGTAGATGTCAGTTTCCTGAAAGACCAATTTAAGATCTAACCTACGGCAGCAAAGTTGCTCTGATTCATGGAGTACAGTTCGTTACACAGAGCTTGAGAGCTCCTGCGCAAGCCATCCGACCAGGCAGCGAACGAGCTTCTAATCGTCTCCTGGGATTCCCTAACTGCGCCTTGCATAATACCTATCGCTTCAGCAGACGCGTCGTCCTTGGCGTTGATTACGCATAAAGAGTCTTGGATGCGTTGCAACTGTTGATCAATCCGCTCGGAGTGAGCGGTCATGGTCTCGTGTTCTTTGGTATGATATGCTTTCGCTTCAATTCGAAGCTTCTCGGTCGAATGGCCGGCGGTCTTCATAAAGTCGTCCAGCTTCACAGAAAGGGCAGCCAGTTCATTGGTCATCGATTTTCCGTGAGAGGATACTGCCTTTATATTAGAACTGAAAGCCTTTGCCTTGCGGTCTAGATAAATTGGTCAACTATGTCACCATTGAGGAAGGAAGCGAACTCACGAATTTTATCAAACAGGGCGCTGAGATCGTCGATGCTCTCCGTAGCGACCTGCTTCAATCCACAAGCAATGCTGTCGAGTTTGGTTTCATTGACCTGATAGGCTTGCCGAACAACGACCTCTTCTTCCAACGCGCTCTTCACCCACTTGAATTGTCCATCCTTCACCTCAAGTTCACCTTTTGTCTCTTTCAACCTCTCCTTCGTCTCTTTCAACTCCCCATCCCTTTTCATCAACAACGCTATACTTTGTTCGAACTCCTCTCGTACACTCCTCAGCTGACTCTCCACGATCTTTATCTGCTTCTTCGCTTCCTCCATCTCGGTCTGCCTGAGCTCTTGCTCAACGCTCAACTGGTTCCACGTCTCTTCGGAGAAGAAAATGCCATTTTTCTCCCGAGCCGCTAGGACGTCCGCCTTCAGTCTCTCAATTTCGGCAATGTATTCCTTTAGAAGAGAGTTTCGCGTCATCCTTTGGTTAACCTCGGGCTTGTTGCGGATGGATTTGGCTCGGATTGCATAATCGAGGGTCGAGAGGGTCTCCTCCATATTGGACCTTGCGGGTGAGATAGTCGCGATGATGCAAGTCTTGGTGCGGCCCCCCAACGAGTCTTGGAGAAGACGGGTGAGCTTGGACTCCCGATATGGCACGTGTGACGAGCGATCGACAAGTGCATTGATAACACGCCCGAGAGTTAACAGGCTCTGGTTGATCATGCCAGCCTCTCTTGCCCTTTTATTCTCGGCACCAGAGCGACCTATATTTTCTGACCCAGCAAGGTCAACGAGATTGAGCTTTCCGACCTTTAATAGGTCATCCCCTATCGAGGAAGTCTCTTTCGTGTGCACAGTGATGGAGAACACGGAATGGGAGCGACTAGAATGGTCATTGAACTTGGTCGCTGCGATCTGGCGACGATGGCTGCCCTTGGTGAGGAGAGCCAGTGCATCAGCTGCATCTTTGACAGGTATTTCTTCCAGACCTTGGATGAAGACGCCTTTCTTGCTGGCTTCGTCGAATATTTTCAGACTACCCTGGTTATCGGACGGACCCCCTTTGCCCATCGGTTGTATTGAACCTGCCGGAGCGGACAGTTCGTTCGCAAGAAGGTCTCGTAGCTCTTCGTTGTATAACTCGACAAATGATACTTTGACGCTATAATCCGTTGCCGATGTCTCGAGTTGGTGAAATAGACGGAATAACACTCTGGGTATCATTCCAGCTTGAGCGGAAGGATTGCCCATCGGCGTCGGTGTTAAATCACCCTGCATGGTGTATCTATTCTGAAGTGAGTGAACAAGGTATGACGGGATACCAGGGTCACGCACGTTTTCCCCGTACCCGTCTGCCCATATGCAAACAGTGTGCAATTGTAACCCGTGAGGACTTCGTCCAATAAGGGATTGACGACATCGTGATAAATCATCGCTTGGTCGGCCTCTGGACCAAACACAAGATCGAAAGGATACGTCCGCGTTGGTGGTAAAGTTACGACGCCTAGGCTGGACACTGGTGCGGAGGTCTCGATGGTCACTTCCTTGCTTTTGGCCCCGTGCGAGCTGACGATGATGGGCGAGTTTTCCTGAATTTCACGATCCGAGCGTCTTCGACATCGAATAACGACCTGAATGTGTGTTTCACCACCTTCTTGGTCGCTCGATTTCGCACTTTTGACTGAAGCGAGAGAAGCTGCTAAATGATCGAATCTAGTACGTTCATCGGCAGGAGGAAGAGCGTTCTGCGAGGGCGTTATAGTCGCGGTACGTGTCCTGGAGTTGGCTTGGGGAACGGCTGGTTTGGAACGAGAGGATGTGGGCCGACGAGCAGCCATTGAGTGAGTGGTCGGGTGATAGTGCAGCGCGTCGAATCAACGACCACACGCGCATCGAGATCACGTGCGGGTGAAGCGTGGGGACGCGCGCGTGCTAGACTCTAGTCCCGGGGCTAGTCTACTCCACCTCTCTCGACGAAAGATGGGAAAGCGAAAGAAATCCTCCAGAAAACCAGCCGCAGCAAGCGCAGCAAGGCGCAGACAGCCACTCGGTACGTTCTCGCAGCGAGGCGGGGGTCGTCCTGATTTTATCGCGCACAGACACCGCGTTCGCTTGTCTATTCTGCCACCATGACAAGTCTGTTACCGTTAGACTCGACAGAAAGGAGGGAATCGCGCAGCTCGTGTGCAGGGTGTGCGACCAGCGATATCAGAGCAAAGTCAACCGTGAGCCTCCTCGCCCGCGTCTCGCTGCCCCTCCTCACAACCGCATCCCTTTAGATCTGACCGAACCCATTGACATCTACTCGGAATGGATAGATGCCGCCGACGCTGCCCAAAAAGAGGATCAAATCCCCCGTCGTCCGACAGCGTCTTCAAGCAGACCTGTACCGGCACCCCCTTCTGTGGGGAGTGATGACGACTGAGCGGAATGAACATTTAATTATCGCATACTCTGAGTTTTGCAATTGTACAACAGTGCTCGCAATCCAAGACCACCTCCTTTACCCGGTGCACTTAGTGAGGATGTGATCTCCGTTGCCAGTCTGGATGGAAATGATCTGCAGCGAACTTGACCTGCAATTTATCGTAGTGTCGAGTAATCTCATGTTCAGCCACCGCTAGAATTAGTACTTGCACAACTTGACCGTGCGGTTCTTTCACCGCGACACCTTTTAGAGTCCCCAACGACCGTTTCCTTTCAATCCCAAACATTAACCATATACCCGTGCACTGGTTGCAACACCATACCAGGCTCTCAGACGGATCGTCCATCATGGCGTCCTCAACCAACATCAAAGTCGTCTGTCGGTATGTCTCTGGCCACCGACAGTCTCAGTCGACCGTGTGCCTGCAGCCATCGTGCTGACGCACCACACACAGATTTCGTCCACCCAATGCTCTCGAACTGAGAGAAGGTGGCGAAATCGTCGTGTCATTCGATGACAATCTTCAAACAGTCATGATGCGCAACTCGCAAGCCGTTTCTGGACCAGAGAGGGACGGGTTTACCTTTGATAGGGTATTCTCAATGGGCACGAAGCAACACGAAGTGTTCGATTACGGTGTCAAGGAGTGAGTCCTCCGAAGCTCGCGTTTGCTTGCCATTCACTAACGCGGTCTTGCTCCGCGGACAGTATCGTCAGAGGTTAGTAAGAGTCTTCAAGCAACTCGCGTCATTCGAATAAGACCATCGTCCAATCATTTAACATTCCCCGAGATCGTCGCTCCTTCTTATGGAACTCGGCTTTCTTAATCCAGATTACTGACGGACCATCTAGATGTTCTTGATGGTTACAACGGAACTGTGTTTGCTTACGGTCAAACTGGTAGCGGCAAGACTTTCACCATGATGGCAAGTGGTTTCCAACTACTATAGTTCCATCCCCTCATCGACACTCAGGGCGCAGATATAGACTCGGAGGAACTCAAAGGCATCATACCCCGGATTACCGAACAAATATTCCAATCAATAGTGGAATCAGATGCTCACTTGGAATATATGGTCAAGGTTTCATATATGGAAATTTATCTAGAACGCATTCGTGACTTGTTGGCTCGTAAGCTGTCTCACTCTTTCTCCCCTGAAACACAACTGATTCTCTTTTGTCTGGCAGCTCAAAATGATAATCTACAAGTTCACGAGGAAAAGTCGAGAGGTGTATATGTCAAGAATCTTTCGGATTATTATGTCAGCAGTGCTCGCGAAGTCTACGAGATCATGCGCCAAGGGGGTGCAGCACGAGTGGTGACTTCCACTAGTAAGCTTTATACTCTGGACTGGTCGTGTGGTGGAATTTAACCTTGCTATGTGATAGATATGAATGCCGAGAGTTCTCGTTCGCATTCAATCTTCCTCATCACGATCCAGCAGCGAAACACTGAGACTGGCGCTCAAAAGAGTGGCAATCTCTACCTCGTGGATCTTGCCGGCTCTGAAAAGGTTGGAAAGACAGGAGCGTCGGGACAAACTCTCGAGGAAGCCAAGAAGATTAACAAATCGCTTTCTGCTCTCGGCATGGTCATCAACGCTCTGACAGATTCAAAGGTACGTAGTTTGAACTCCCCGAGGGAGGTTGAGCTTGTGATGTTGACATTGGTTGATATTCCAGGCGAAACATATTCCATACCGTGATTCGAAACTTACGCGGATCCTGCAAGAATCCTTGGGTGGTAACTCACGGACGACACTTATCATCAATTGTTCTCCTTCAGCGTACAATGAAGCTGAGACTTTATCGACCCTCCGATTTGGTATTCGTGCGAAGTCGATCAAGAATACTGCTCGTGTCAACCAAGAGCTCTCGCCGCTGGAGCTCAAGGGACTTCTCTCCAAAGCGCAACTTGCGAATACAAGGCATCTAGCCTACATACAGACACTTGAAGCCGAGCTCGCTATATGGCGCTCCGGAGGATCCGTGGAACACGGTGAATGGGCAACTCCAGACAAGCCCATGTCTGCCGTCGGTGTTTCCAAGAAGCCCACTTCGTCACCCACTCCCTCAACTATCAGGAGTATGACCCCTGTTAACCCTATTTTAGAGGGTCTCAGGTCAGATATCGACAGTCGACCACAAACGCCTACTGTCATCGGTATGGACAAGGATGAACGGGAGGACTTCTTGCGCAGGGAAAACGAGCTCAGCGATCTGTTGGCCGAGAAAGAGAGTGCACTAGCTTCTGCAGAGAAACTCGTCAAGGAGCTCCGGGAAGAGCTTGCATTCCTCAGGGAACAAGAAGCCTCTGTCTCTAAGGTAACATCTCATCTCATCTTGAATTCTCATTCTACAGCCGTTATTGCAGGAGAACAAAGCAATGTCCACTCAGTTAAACGAGCTCCGTTTGCAAGTCGAGCGCCTTGACTACGACAACAAAGAAAGCATCATCACAATCGACATCCTGAGAGAGCAGAATCAGGATTCCAAGAACGAGTTGGATGAACTTAAGAAGATCATCACCGATCTTCGCAGCGCGCAGAAAGATGCCTCCGCGGAGGACAAAGAGAAGCGCAAGCAAGAGAAGATGGCACTTATGATGGCCAAATTCGATGCGGTATGTTTCTTGTAAGTATCAAGCCATTAAAGCGCTGACTCCCCGCCTAGCAAGGAGCGTTCTCTGAAAAGGACGAACAGCTTCGCCAACTGCTTGCTAAACTCGACGCTGTTGACTCTGAGGCGACCATTTCATCTCTTACCGTCGATGACGTGGTCACAGCCAGGAGACAGCTCACCGAGGCCCAATCTTTAGTCCGTGAGACTCTTGATCGCCTGCGTCAAAGTCAGGAAGAAAATGAGATGATCACTCGACGCCGTGATGAGCTCGAGGGCCGCCTGTCTACCCTTGAAGCCGAGTATGAAGAACTTCTTGGTGCGTCTAAATAGCTCCAGACGCCTTCACGAGTTCACCTCAGTGCCGAACAGAGAAAACCATCCATGATGAGGAGACGAGTAATGCGGACATTACAAATTCGATGGCGGAATTCAAGGTACGCCTATTGGATACTTCGCGTCGTATCAGTACATGTTCATGGTGCGGCTACTCAACGTCAGAACAAACTCGAAGCTCAGTACGCCGCTCGGCGGGAGGCCAGCATCGCCGAGGTTGCTGATCTCAAACAGCAACTTGAGCTGAAATCGAACGAAATCCGCTCCCTCAATGCCGCGATTGATAGCATGAAGAATGTCAATGAAGAGTTGAAGGTGTGTGCTCTTGTGGACATTGTTTCCTTTCGATTCAATACAAGACCGTTCTGTGTAGCGCGCTTTCGCCGTGACGTCTGCAGGCATTGAGGGTGGCAAGAGCCTGGCCGAAAGCGCCCAGGACCTGGAGCGCACCCGCAAGGCAATCAATGTTCAACTTGCAGAGTTTGAGGGTGTCAAGAAGTCGCTCATGCGGGATTTGTCGAACCGGTGTGAGAAGGTGGAATCGCTCAGTATGCTGTGTGTGTCAATATTTACGATGTTGTGGCAGGTCGTCGAACTCGAGATCCAACTGGATGAGATCAAGGAGCAGTACAACAACGTCATTCGGAACAGCAACAGCAAAGCTCAGCAGAAGAAGATGGCGTTCCTCGAACGGAATTTGGAGCAGTTGACTATAGTTCAGAAGCAGGTAGGTGTTCGTGTTCTGTGCTCTCATTTTGTCTCACTGGTGGCTTGCAGCTTGTCGATCAGAACTCGGCGTTGAAGAAGGAAGCTGGGATTGCTGAGCGAAAACTACTCGCACGGAATGAGCGGATCCAGAATCTGGAGACCCTCCTCCAGGATGCCGACCGTCGGCTAGCCATTCAAAACCAGAAGTTCGAGACACAACTTCAATCAGTAAAGGAACGGCTCGAGCAAGCGCGTGGTAAGGTCGATGTGCCAATATACTTGGTCGGCTACTTACGAATCGGCATAGCGCAAAAAGCCTCGAACACTTCGACATTGAGCTTTGGTCGAATCGCCAAGCCCCTCCGTGGCGGTGGCGGCTCTGCTGCGGTTGCAGGGATCAGTGGTGGTTCTACGCAAGCGACTGGAGGAAGTGGGCCGACATCGGCCAATCCGCTGACCAGGATTCAGAATGAGGAAGGAGGGTAAGTGATTGAGTTAGGCTCCTTCGAAGCACAGCTGATCATTCTCTCGGATTTTATCTATCCTTGTTCGATTATGACCGTCAGAGGTGGTACGTACACGTATTTTTGGGTGTGGGAGACATGTTGACGTCCAACCCTAGCGAAGCGCGCATCGTGGTTCTTCAACTCTCGAGGAAGCTAGAGGACGTTAGATATGATCCTCGGCACGCCTGGCCGCATCATATCACTCCCACCGACTTGATCTACACATAGTACCCTCGTCTTTAATGCACTTCGACTGGCGGATGACCCGATAGAAATATGTATTCTATACTAATCTGGCTCACCGTCGGGGTGTGTGTGAGGTCCATCTGTCCCTGGACCAGGTGTGGGTGCGTAAGGGAAAATTATATGGACGTTACCCTTGTGTATGTCATGATAGATCCGGAGGAGCCGGATGGACAGAAGCGTCCAAGCAAGGCGATTACGACGTCTGATGGGGGTATCGTCCACGGAGAGCCACTCGCGACGGAGCCGACAAGGGATCCAATTAAGCGAGACGGAAGTGTTGCTGCTACTGGCAGCTGCCATCCGCACTGGCCTTCGCGAATTCGTCAGCCTCAGGCCCTCAGCAAGGATGCCCAGCCCAGAAATCCGTGCACGACGGTGCCGGTATCATCACCCTGCCGTTCCAGCAAGCCAAAAAATTTTCACCGGAAATACGCGAGGGCGGGGACCTGTGATGGCTGTGTGTTAATGAGGGTCATCCAGCCTGACTTTCGGGGCAAATAGTCGAGCTAAAGTTCACCAGGGTTCAGGCTCTGGCGGCGCCTAGAGGCCAGTCCCGACACCGAGTGCGACAGATCTCTGCCTTGCCGGCCACTCCATCCTCTGTTTTACCAAGATCGTCCACTCATTTACTCAACTCTGCAAGTCCGCGCTGGGCAAGGTGCCGTACTGGCACAGTGACGGAGCCATTTGTGTTGCGGAACCAAATTCTTAGCGACTCAATTCCGTTCAATAATCGCGCTAGAAATTTGCTCCCACCCGGTGCTCCTTGCTTTTTTCTTTCCTCCCCTATAACACGGCAGCTCGAGGCCCGTCGTCCTCTTCGCCTTCCTGTCCCGTGTCTGGAAAGAACGCCGTATTACCATTTGTTCGGCATCTTGGTTTTCAGTACATCATCTCTGGTGAGCCACCATTCACGCGTCCTTTTCCGCCTAGTGCACATCGTGCTCATTTACGATAACTCGTGCCCACTCCTTTGTTTTCGACGCGCTTTTAACCGGGTCTCCGTGCCGAACCCGCTGCAACTTGATTTGGTTCCAACGTACACTATCACTAATCTCTGCTCCCTGTCACAGCTAATTCATTTACACCTCCATTTAAAACTATAATCTCTACTGCTCCTTGTTCTTTTTTATTTGCGTGAGTTGCTGTCCGCACACACACTCCTTCTCCCTCATCCCGCTCTCCTCAGTGCGTGTTTAATATACCTTTTTTGCGATGGCATCACATCCTGGGGATACATCCCGGAAACCCTCCGGATCGTCCACCCGCTCCTCGGGTCATTCGCCGTCTGCATCGCCGAGTAACGTGTGTCGTCCATCATTTCCCCATTGTGTCTTTGTTGACGCTCCTTTCAAGGCACATCCACAGGCAAAGTTCACGCAAGCATCTGCGACTAACATGTTTGGAGTCGGAATGGGTGCAGGACCCGCGCTCAAGGGCCTTAATTCTGGTTGGCAGGTTTGTCAAGTTCTTGCCTCCTCAACACGTGTACGCTTACCTGTGCTATCAGGTCTGGGGGTCCACGACACCGGTATCAAAGAGGAACGCGTCTATTTCTTCTGCAGCAAGTGTGAACGACCTACCACCTTCGCAGGGCGAGAATGCGTACCGTTCCAACATAGGGGAGAGTTGGACCGCACAGAGACCATCCAGTGGCACTTGGGATGAGTTGAGCGGCAGTCCGCAGAAGGAATTTTCTCAGCTGGTCAGTTAAGCAATGGAACCACCAACATGCCCGCTAAGTTTGTCATAGGATGTGAACTCTCCACTCGCTTTGCATCATGCACGACAGAGGCAAGCGACAGTGGCTCAGGCGACTGCGCTATCGGGACCCAGAATTGTACTTTTTTTTTTCGTCGACAGCCATGATCCTTTGATGCTGACGTTTGTCTTCTTTGAAGGACGATCGTTCTTCGGCAAAGCCCGGGCAATTCTCCCCACAGAGGTTCGATAATGGGCTTGGGAAGGATGCACCTGGGTCCAGCAGGTACCCTTCGCCGTCTAATCCTACTTACGGATCCTCTTCATTCTCCGGGCAAAACGGAACGTTCGATGTCACGTCTATGGTCGAGAACGAGCTGTCACTTGGCCTCAGAGGAATGGTTGTCGAGGACGACCGCGTCAACAGCCAATACCGTCAACCATCTGTCCCATCCCAGCCGGACGGCATTTCTCATCATCATTCTGTTTCTCCCCAGGTGCGACCGTCCCCCATGGTTCAGGGCCGAACACCGTATGGCGGTTACCCTCAATCAGATTATTCTTCCTACTATACCAACGGCGCGCCACGCGACCCTTATATGGATTATGGATACGGATACAGTACACCCGCCGACCCCTTACTATATCCCGCTGCTGGTGGCATGAACAGTAACTCACCCGCGAACGTATACCCAGGTGTGTCTCCACAGACACTACACCCTAATGTTTCTGCTGGCCAGCAATCTGGTATATATTACGATTACTCTGCTTCCGCTCGGTCACCTTCGCAATATTACTACCCTACCCATCAACCGATGATATATCCTACTATCCCCTCGATTTCTCCTATGCCGACGCCGCAACTAAGCGCTGCGGTACCAAGTGGTATACAGGACAAAAAGCAGGTGCGTATTTGCTTTGACCTCGTGGAGTACCCTCTTTCATATTCGAGCTTAGTATGGTCTTCAGCAACAGGTGAGACTAGCAGCCATGATGAGGCAGTGGGTTGGAGCTTACTTTTCAATCACCAGGCTTATGCAGCAGCCATGGAATATGGCACACAACTACCTTTCATGCTCCCCGGCGGTGCGCTTTATGGGCACGCTGGCCTGAACGCCCACGGGTTGC
Source organism: Boletus pseudo-olivaceus (assembly GCA_038092955.1). Taxonomy (NCBI): domain Eukaryota; kingdom Fungi; phylum Basidiomycota; class Agaricomycetes; order Boletales; family Boletaceae; genus Boletus; species Boletus pseudo-olivaceus. Next base: position 48,298 of record JBBPRI010000005.1, read on the forward strand.
CGTTTTACCACCAAAACGTGCGTCCTGGACGTCGTCAGGACAAGGATGCCACGTTGGCTTTACGCAGTCCGTTGTTAGATGAATTCAGGGCTAACAAGTCACGGAAGTGGGAACTGAGGGTGAGTTATGTCGCAGATCGTAAGTATAATCATTGATATCGCGGCACAGGATATCTTTGGCTATATTGTCGAGTTTAGTGGTGATCAACATGGCTCCCGATTCATCCAACAGAAGCTTGAAACGGCAACATCGGAGGAAAAGCAAATTGTTTTCGACGAAATCGTGCCCGACAACGCACTGCAGTTGATCCAGGATGTCTTTGGCAATTACGTGAGTCGTAGTATGTCTTCTTCTGGCTTTCGTCTTACCCTGATTAGGTCATTCAAAAATTGTTCGAGCATGGGACACAGGTGCAGAAAACAGTACTAGCCAACACCATGGAAGGCCACATTCTCCCGTTGTCTCTGCAAATGTATGGCTGTCGCGTCGTACAAAAGGTAGAGTTGTAATTCACCTAATGTGGCACCACTAACCAGGTTTCATAGGCTGTTGAGTTCATTCTTCCAGAGCAACAAGGCACCTTCGTGAAAGAGTTAGAACCCCATGTGCTCAAGTGTGTCAAGGATGCGAATGGCAATCATGTTATCCAGAAGTTGATCGAGCGCGTGTCCTCTGATCGCCTTGGTTTTGTGCAATTGTTCCGTGGCAATGTGTATGACTTATCAACACACCCATATGGCTGTCGAGTTCTCCAGCGGTGCTTTGAGCATCTGCCCGAAGAACAGACTCGTGCCCTGATGGACGAATTGCACAAATACATGATTAACCTTATGCAAGATCAGTTTGGGGTAGGCAACCTCCTTTTTTAGATGTGTGGTACTTCGCTGACAGTTTTACACCGCTAGAATTATGTTGTTCAATTTGTCCTTGAGCAAGGAAAACTTCACGACCGTTGTCAAGTTATTGCTAAGCTTCGCGGTCAGATGCTGAACATGGCCCGACATAAATTCGCGTCGAATGTCTGTGAGAAGGCACTTGTCACCGCTACGACAGAGGAGCGACGTGCATTGGTTGATGAAATCATCACGCCCAAGCCTGATGGTGTTAGTCCCATTGTATCTATGATGAAGGACCAATTTGCCAGTAAGTTACTTGGGGGAGCTCGCGACCGTGATTGACTGATCTCTTCGAAGATTACGTGCTACAACGAGCGCTCACGGTCGCCGATCAAGACCAGAAAGATCTGCTTGTGAGCAAGATCCGTCCTCAGCTCGTAAGCATGCGCCGCTACTCGAGTGCCTACAGCAAGCATTTGATTTCTAGTACGACATTGTTAATTCACACCGTGATCTGAGCTCATTAATCTTGCAGTTGAGCGGCTCTTGGAGCGCACAGTCAATGCTTCCAAGGCGTCATTGGACAAGCCAGCAGATTACCCTACTTTGTCCCAAAATCAGCCTAACTAATGATACGCGCCATTTATCTTTGTTCGTTTGATAGTCGCGATCCATCACTTTACTTTTCATTTTCTATTTCCCGTTTCCCTTTTCTCGCTCTCTTACTTTTGATCGCAATGCTGTGGTACAATCGCATCAATCTCATTTCCTTTCATACTCTGCACTCACGGCCATTACCCTCGCAATGAACATTCATAATGCAACCTACACCGATTTCTCGTTCTTTCTTCCCGCATTCACTCACTTTAGTCGGATACATGCATTTTCTTTTTCTTTCGTTGTCAATATTGGACGCCCCTTTCATGTTGCCATTATCCTTTACGTCGTGAACATTTTAGTATTTGTCGGTACAATATACTCGACATAGCTAGGTGGTTACAATCGTCGCATTAACTTGAAGTTGTTCTCTCATGGGCAAGCGTGACCAAACAAGTCGACGAGTGTCATTAGGCGAGTCGGGTAGCCTTTGACTGCCGGGAGCAGTTAGCTACTAAGTAGTACGTTCAAGACGTCTCTCCTCAAAAAACAGAACAACACGACGGCTCATCTTTACAGGTCAGACACGTTGAAGCCATGAGCACTGTCGAACCTGCAGCCTCGCTCTTTGGTTCGGATGGCGATTCTGGGCCTGACCCTTTTGCGGTCATCGGGAACGAGGCGACTGACACGACACCACCCCGCGATGAGCACGAGATGCACACTTCGTCTCCTCTGCTCCAAATGGGCCAAGACACTTCTTCCTGGTTCGCAGAACAGATGTATCCGGACCCTCAGCAAGAGCAACATGACCTCTGGTTTATCCCGACTGCTCAGGGTGCCCCTTCAGGCCAATCCCACCGTTCGAGCGGCCTGCCGTCGTCCTACGATCACCAACAAGGTTATAATTCCGGAGCTACTGCATGCGAACCACAACCAGCGTATGCTTCTCCGCTAGGTCAGTGAACCGTCAAACTCCTCCGCTTACTCGGCTCATTTCACGGGTCGGGCAGTGAGCTCAACAACCTACAAGAATACTCCCACCCCTCCTGCTCCTTATCAGCCATACGGCTCCAATGAATATTCCGCCCAACAACCTTCTTATGACCCATACAAGCCGACCACAACCACGTCAACGTCGAATCCATATGCACCTCGGCAACCGCCAAGGCAACTCTCTACAATACCTGCGCAACCACCAGCCGCACAACACGACGGCTACAACTCTGTCTCTCGCTCTGTAGCATCCCCATATTCAGCCTCGTTCCCTGTTGTTCCCCGACAACAACCGTTTTCAAACGGTGTTTCTACTCAAGCTTCCAAGGCGTCTCCCGCTCCTACTGCGGCTGAATTCAGATCAAAGGCATCAAATGCCTACGACCCCCCTCTCCTACCACCCAAGGTACATAGAACGGCGTCACCAAGTTCGATACGCTTCACAGGCAACTCGCACGGCCCTGCTGCTCATATCTCACACCCCCCTCCCATGAACCCGTATGACCACAAATCCAATCCTGAACCTCCGAGGACGATGTCTCCTAGTTCCATTCGATCAGCGTCTCCAGCTTCGGGTTCCTTCACATCGTCGAAGACTGTCCCAGCGTACACCTCTTCCCAGCTCCGGGGCAGGTCTTTCTCAAATGGCTCAACTCTGTCTTCCCAAGGTGTTCTCGATCCTATTCAGCCACGCAAGGAATATGGGCTTGGATTCGATGCTCATATCGCTGAGCCGAGTTCACATAGTAGTCAGCTTCACCACCCCGTGGAGCAGGACATCCATGTGTCACGTACCACTCGCCTACCATACGCACCTTCACCGTCGTTGCTAGGCTCAAATGATCCTTTAGGTCGAACGTCTTCTCGGGCACCGGTCATAAGCTTTGGCTTTGGTGGCAAGGTTCTTACTTGCTTCCATAGTTCTGCAGACTTGAATACTGGATTCGATGTTGCGCTTTCATCTCGACGCACAACCAATGTGACGATTCGTGTACTACACCAGCTATCACCCGACTATGTGTCCGAAACCAAGGCAGTGGAGTATCCTGGACCATTGTTCTCTGATCCTGGTACCCCTGTCACAAGTCTCGTACTCACAGGGACGTCGCAGGCGAAAACGAAGAAGGCTCGTGTGATCAAGTATCTCGAAGAACGTGCTGAAGAGATTTTACGTGGGACGATGTACGTATCCGATAACGCTGAGAGACAACGTTTGGAAGGGAAGCTGGTACTAGTGCAGTTGTTAAAGACCATGGTGGAAAATGACGGCTTGCTATCGGGGAGGTAATTAACTTGGTCCCCAGCGAAGGTAGTTGCTGATGCATACATTTAGCCCCGCTATCGATAACGCAGTTCGTACTGCATTGTTGCCACGTATCACTAGCACCGTAGATGGATCCGGACACAAAGGGCCAGTTGCGGTTGCGGCGCCGGCTCTCACATCCCCAATGCCCAATGCATATAGTACGACATCGACGCTTCTACCTGCCAAGGAGACTCCTATATCGGCCTCTACACTCCTTCCATCCGCTTTGGACAAGATACAGGAGTTCCTTGTACGAGGAGAGCGCCGCCAAGCCTATCATTACGCTCTAGATGAGAGATTGTGGGCACATGCAATGATCATTGCAAGCAGTGTCGACAAAGAAGCATGGAGAGAAGTGGTAAACGAGTTTTTGAAAGCTGAGCTTGGCGTTCACGAGAACCTTCAACGTGCTACTCCCCAAGTCCAGGGCAAGGGCGTCATGTCCCAGCAAACTAATGGGCGTGAATGGCTCCGAGTTACATATAGTGTGTTCTCAGGTCAAGGACCTAGTGCGGGTATGTGGTATCTTATTAACTTAGGAGTAGACTTCACATGTTCTGCAGTTCAAGAACTTGTCCCCATGAACTTATTATCAAGAGCAGCAACCGGTCTACAAGTTCCTGCTCCCATCTTGTCACACATCACACCTGTATCTCCAAAATTTCCGTCGACTGCAGCTGCTACACAGATCCCTGTAGAATCCCTTTCAAAATGGCCGGAGATAGTAGCTAGCATCACATCCAGCCCTCTAAATCCAGAGTACTCGGCAACGCTGTCAGCTCTCGGGGATTACCTGATATCTCACCATCTCGCAGAGGGTGCTCATGTTTGGTACATGAACGTCATTCTCTCTTCTCGAACGACTTCTGATTCTGCTTCCCAGCTATCTGCTTTCCCCTCAGACCTCAGTGATGGGTGGCCTAGGTGGTCCCGGCACTCGTTTGGTGTTATTGGGTTCGCAGAGTCCGCACATCACTCCAATATTTTTCAGAGATCCTGATCCAATAATATTCACCGAGATCGTAGAGTTTGCGTTATCTCTGAAGCCACCTGTCAAAGGCCAAGAGCCTTTTCACGGTTTCCCTCACCTTCAGGCTTACAAGTTCATTCGGGCAGCGTATCTCGCTGATATTGGACATATTCAGAGCGCTACCAGGTATGCCGCAGAGTTGCTACTGCACAAGAGTATTGTATTGATTCTCCCGGACAAGGTACTGCGAGGCAATTACTGCAGTCATGGGTCGACCCTCCCCACACTTCACTCCTGCGTTGGTGGAGGGACTGAAGCAACTCGCCGACCGTCTACTTGGTTCACCTCATATAGACAAATCTACATCGTGGATACGCGGGAAAGTCAACAAACCTTCCCTGGACAGTATTGGTAATTGGCTTGAAGTACGTCTCACCAAGTTTATTGCCGGCGAAGGCAACGAGACGTCTACCCCCGCAAGCGAGGTCTCGAAGACCCAATTTACTGGTCCTTTCTCGAGCTACAGTTCTATCTCTTCGGCAACGACGTCAGCCAGCCCATCTCCCCCTCCCACAGTCGTCAACTCGTACATTGCGTCCGCAACGCAGCCACCTAGGCGCAGCGGCTCCGCAGTGGCACTGCCCTCTACAACTATGCACATCCCAGTTGACAGGGCGTCGTCCGCCATGGAGTATTACCGCCCCACAAGATACGCATCACCTGCACCTCCTAAAACTGCACCACTCCACTCAACTGGGTATCATTACTCGCCTTACGTCCCTCAAGCGAGCGGACCTTCTAAGGCCAATGGGTACACGGCTATGTATGGGAGTGAACCATCTTCGCGAAAGACATCACTTGAGATGACGGCCGAGGAAGGTTTCGACACACAGGACGTTTTACGGGACGAGCGAGATCAACGACAACAAAAAACCGTGGACGGTAATCAAGAAATTCAAGGGTCAAGTGGCTGGTGGAGCTCACTCAGTAATACCGATGCTGCGCCGACACCTACCGCTGCCCGATTCCACCATGTCGAAAACGTGAATGAGTTGGGTGAGGGGTTCATCTCCTTGATGGATGATCATGCACTGTCGGTGACGTCAAGTGTAACCGCATCACCCCACCAGAAAGTTCATCGTACATTTGATGATGAAGTGGATGATCTTGGGTTAGGAAATAGTGTGCACAGGAGAACGCAGGACGAGCCTGCAAAGATGACCGAAGATAAGCCACCAGCTGCACCAGTCCAGGACGCCACCAAGGGCGAGGAGAAACGAGGCAAGCCACCACTGTGACCGGTTTCGCGATAATGCTAAGTTTTTTTCCGCTAGACCTTCCTCCGCCTGCGGCTACCCCGGCGGGTTCGTGGTTGAACTGGTTATGGAAGCGGCCCGACACCCCGGGAGGACCGATTAAAGCCAGTCTTGGCGAAGAGACGAGTTTCTACTATGATAAGGAGATGAAACGTTGGGTGAACAAGAAGGTGGGCAACCTTCTGCGTGCTTATCTTGATTGCGCCTCATCCTTTTCCAGGTTGGAACAGAAGCTCCGCAACCATCAGCACCCCCGCCCCCACCCTCGCGAGCCCAGACTGCCTCCCCTAGCGTGAGCAACTCTCGTTTCAATGGGACATCTAACGGGCTTGTCGCCCCCCCTCAACCACCTCCACCGAGGACCGCATCCGCGATTGATTTAAGGACATCTCCAATCTCCAAAGGCCCCACGCGTGTACGATCTAACTTGGTACCTATGGAAGTTGCATCGATGCCGAATACACCCGCACCAAGTAGCGCGCCCAATCCGCCACCGATGGGACGGTCACGGTCACAGGCGGCGAAGAAGAATTTGAGGAGTAGATACGTAGATGTATTCCAGCAGGACGGGTCTTCGGGTGTATAGTATCCGATGGGAGTTTACTTTACAAAGGGCTGCATTCACTCAAACGATATTCTCTTCATACCATCATATCGTTCTTATTATTGCGTTCTTGTTGGATCTTTTTTATCTATCACGCTTTATTACACCAGGACTGACACGCCGTAGCCTGTTTATTTGGAACTGGATCATCGGATGAACTCGCATATCTTATGTTCTCAAAGGCTCTATTACACGGGAGACACAAGCATTTAAAATAAAAGTTTGAAGGGATACCCTGATCGTTTCCAATCAGAAACGTGACGAAGCAGAACGAACGAAACATACCTCTGTTCTTGATGCGGAACAATGATACCAAGACGGAGAAAACGAGGAAATTGACGAATGTCCAGAGGTACACCTGCGTCCGTTGCCGAGCAGGAGACTTTTGGTATGGCGTGACTATCGTCAGCATCAAGAATGAAGCTGCTAGAATCCCATCTGTAAATCATGATGATGTGAACGACCTGGGTCTTGTAGGAAGCGCGAAACACTCACAAATCATCGACACGACCTGTACTTCCTGGCCAAATTGGTTCTGATAACCCCCAGCGATCCAGCTGCCATCATGGCCTGCGTATGGCACACCGCGGATACGCGTAAACATGAATCCGGACGTCATGACGAGCGATACGATAACCGTTCCGGCTGCCCATACCCAACGATTATAAATTACCGGGCGTATGAAACGGAAGATAAGGGTGACGATGGGGATGAGAGAGATGATTGTGCCAAGTTTGGACCAATCGATAGGTGCCTTGTAGGGAATTGGGATCGGGGTGTGAATGGACAGTTGTTCTGCCAGGGGTCCGGCTTCAAAGCCACTGCACAAAGGCAAGCAGTGAGCACGGTATCAACAGGAAGGAAGTGGACCATACTTTGAGAAATCGTATTTAGATGGTTGAGCAGTATTTTTGGCATTAGGACCCTCTATAGCAGGGTAGACGTGTATCACTGGTGCAGAACTGAGTTGGAGCTGCGCACAACTGTCAGGGTGCCTGTACAGGCAAGTCAAGCAATGTCGTACCTTTTGAAAGACTTTGGCCGCGTCGTCGAATTCGGCGGTAGCAAAGAAGTGGTTGTCACGGTGCACTTGGGGGACGGTAGACCAGGCTTTGGCAACGGCCTTGAATGACGGATCGAACTCCCTGGCTCAGGTATCATTTTGATTGGCCCGCAAGAACGGTATGCCACTCACTTGCACGGAACACATCTGCGCTGTGGGTTCAGTGCTGTGAATTGGATGGAGGCCGACCAAGTACGCTTGGGAGATGTGAGGAGGTCAAATGCGCGCTCGTCAAGGCGTATGACACCGTTCCCAGCGGCTGCGAGTTGCACGAGCTCGTCATGGGGCGAGTTTTTCGCGGCAAGACAGAATGGAATGAGTAAAAGAGCGAGGAGAGGCCAGATCATGGTGGTCGACGTGTACCCTTGTCGTGGGAAGTCGAGCCTAGTTGTCAACGTACAAGAGTATACGTACAACTAGGCTAGACTTCCCACTTTGTATGCGGGCAGGTTAGACTTGGACGATATCAATGTCTCATGCGTTACTCCTGCGGCTCTTCCTTTCCCCCTCCTTCTTCTCAGTCCATGTTGCCCTCCGATACCTCATGCTCTATGCGGACAACATCGGAATCACTTACTACCTCACCCGCAGGCTCTCTGATCTTGGCACCCACGAGCTACGCGACGTTTGGGGCTTCATCTGGTGCGTGCACCACTCCAATTCCTTTGTTTTAATCTCATGCATGGTCACCGAGGTTAGTCACCTTCTCGTCACTCGTCCATCGAAATCCTGTGCACTCGAGTGTTTCGTGGTCGACATTGCACAGCGGTCTACGCACATCGCCATGCTCGTTAGTCCATTTGATACTCATGGTTGACTATGGTGCTCATGCGCATCAAGACACTATGGTTCATGCAAGCTTCACTCCAGGACCTCTCAGCGACTCCAACCTCCCAGTCATTCCTTGTTTGTCAAAGGACCTTGCACAGATGCCATGAAATCATCTTTGCTGAATTACCTCCACCTCCCTCGGGTCCATATTCTGGCTTGTATTCGTCCTGCAAGTCTCCCTTTTCACGAAGAAAGGTCAAGCCTCGTGTAGAACCCGCCCTGGTTGGTATTGGCCTTGTCTTGGCTGGTGTTCCCGCTATGCCCGCGCTAACGGAGGTGATGGGTGAAGTGGCTTTGCAACAAGGCCGAGCAGACGACGATGGAGTGAATCTCCGCAGTGTCGAGGCAGATGATGACCTCGCACGCGGCATCCCTGCCAATCCTGACTCGGGTGAAGACGACGACAACCCCTCTGACGAAAAACCTGTCAATGAGAACGCAGGAGAATCAGAGGTGTCACCTGCAGATGACACGGAGAAGCGCGCATCGACGCGATTAATCCCGCGCCGTCGGCGCACTATCATTGCTGCGCAAACGAGTCCTGCGCTCGTTCATCTTCGTAACGCTCATCGATCACGACTTTCAGAAGACCCCCTTGACCAGCGGCATTCACCCCCTGGTCGCGTTTCGAGCCCATATCAGTCTTCACCTTCAATATCTTCGTCTCCGTCTCCACTGAAGCAAAACGTGATAACTGCGGCTGACGCTCTCCTGCAAAGGTACGATCTACAGTCACAATCTCATCTCCTAAGAAGCCAGTATTGCCGGTCAGAAGTATGTCCTCCACTGTTTCCCTCGACACAACTTGGGAGCTCACGAATACCGTGGCACTACCTGGTTCCGTTTAGGTTCAGTTTCTTCTTACACTCGAGAGTATATCCAACCGCCTCTTGGTGGTGCCTAAACCTGCGCGTGTCAGTGCTTTGCGAGCTGAATTGACTGCTTTGAATCACCAGCTTCCTGCGGAAGTTCGTATTTGTCACGGCTCTCTGCAACGGTTTCCTCCTCACACACCCCCATAGGTTTGCATGCCAATGTGGTGTTCTTCATCGGATACCTGTGGTTCCACCACCACCACCACCACCACCACCACCATCGGCACCCAACCCCATCACAAAATCGTTCGCATTCCGGCTGGCGAAGCCGTGGTTCTTAATTCTGCCGAACGAGCACCTTATCTTCTCCTCATAGAGATTCTGCACGACGACCTCAACTTTGACCCCTCTAAGCGGGGGAACAAGGAAATTCTCAAACGCATTGTTTCAAAGGAGAATGAGAGAAAGGGCGCCTCGAAAGAACTCATAACATTTGGAAACAGCAAGACGCGTCCCTCTGTTAATATGGATTCCGTCGTGGTGTCTGAACAAGTTCTGGGAAAAGATACTGCGGACATACAAGATGGAGAGGCCAGGAGCGACACTGACACGCCACGGGGAAGCAATGCCGCATTGCCTTTCTCGGATGATGAAGAGATGGATCTTGTGGAACAAGTATTAGCAGGGCAGTCGCTTCGCGGCCCAATTGATCTCACAGAATCGATTGTCCTCCCACCTACGCCTAAGAATCGGGAACTCGAGCTTGCCACTTGGTCCCGTGGTTCCCCACTGCCATCTTCCCCCGTTGTGGATCAAAGCGCAGCACTTGCGTCTGTTACGAGTTCTCGTTCAACACAACCACCTACACCCTACATATCAGATTCTCTCCACTCTCCTAGCGCGGGCTCGAACGGAGGGGAGCACATCCTGTCGCTCGATGACTATTCAGAACGAATGCGAACGGCAGCAATCATGCTCACCCAGTTGAACGCCAGCCTTGTCCGTGAAACCGTCACCCCCCTGTCTAAGCCAATGGGACATGGCACGGACGCAGCCCGCGGTGCAGTGCAGGATATTTCGTCTTCCTCTTCGGGTACCCTCAGTTGGCTTCCAGGCTCGAGCTGGCTGGGGGTTGGAATCTCTGACGGAACATCAAGCGGTCCCGTTCATCCTTTACTCGAGGGTAACTCCAGACCACACGACACTACTTCTTCCGCCCCTATCACACGCATGCGCGTCCAACATACTGAAGCTGCGGCAATCCGGGACCGTATCATGCAGGAGATGCTTGCTCTAGAGGAGGAACGTATGGCCCGTATGCGTGAAGGTGAGATCGGTTTCGAGGAATCTGGGAGTAGTGGAGGGATGAAGACGGCTGAGGATGAGGGAATCATCAAGAGAGAATTGAGTAAAGTTGATCCGTCTGCAGTGGTGTTCAGCGAGTCTTGGGTTGCTAAAAAGGTTCGTGAAATTTTGTATGTAGCTCCCATCATTTTGTTGATGCTTTGTTCAGAGTCGAATACGGCATGGATCGCCTTATGGGCACCTAGGTGCGGAACACTAGATATTTTCGCGTGAGTTCTTCGTGAACTCAGATACTGGTAGTAAATTGGGACTGTGTCTCTGTCATTGTGAAGACGGGTGTCGATCTGCGACAAGAACAGGTTGCGGTACAACTAATTCAAGAATTCGAGCGGATATGGCAAGAGGAGAGCTGTCAATGTTGGGTTCGATAGTAAGCGTCTGTCATATATCTTGGCTGTTCAGCTGTGGCTTAACTTGAATGACTTAGCTTCCGCATCCTGATCACGGGGGCATCGTCGGGTTTAGTCGAGACAATCACAGACGCCGTCTCTATACATTCCATCAAGAAGGCTGAATATGCACGACGTCTGGCTGAGGGTCGACTGGGTTATGTAACGCTGTTTGACCACTTCAGATCCACATACGGAGATCCTTCGACAGCAAAGTTTGCTCGTGCACAGCGCAACTTTGCGAAGTCCCTCGCAGGTGAGCGGTTTCCTGTCGGAACCCTCACGATTACTGAAGACAATAACTCACTCCATCAAGGCTACTCGATCATTACCTACCTTCTTCAAATAAAAGACCGCCACAACGGGAATATCCTACTCGACAGAGGAGGTCATCTTATCCACATTGACTTTGGGTTCATGCTCTCAAATTCACCTGGGAATATTGGATTTGAGGCCGCTCCTTTCAAATTGCCCCCAGAGTATGTTGAGGTTCTAGGTGGTGTTACGGGCGAGGCTTTCTTGGAGTTTAGGAGGTTGTTCCGGGAAGGATTTGAAGTTGCACGGAAACACTGCGACCGAATCATTAGTAAGTGGCCCGCCCGTTCTAACCTTTATCTTTTAACATGTGGTGCTCTCTTACAGTTTTGGTGGAGCTAATGCAGAAAGGTAGTTGACGATGACCAATGACAGAGAATTTGTTGACCCTTCTCTCGCAGACTCCACTCTTCCATGCTTCGTTGCATTCGGTGACCAAACGGCGAGCCAACTGCGAGAGCGTTTCCAACCTGCGCTCACGCATTCCTTGGTTGGAGAGTACGTGGATCGGCTCATTGATAGCTCCCTAGGCTCCAATTGGACACGTTTGTATGACTCGGTGAGTATTCATACCTTGCTTGAAAAGCTGTTTGACTTATGGTTTCTTATCGATAGTTCCAATACTATTCCCAATCAATTCTCTGAGTTTGCTGCGATAGCATAGCCTGGTTACACTGTGGCGTATATCGCTAAGCCAATTCTTATAAGTATTGACCAGTCGTGTATGAGTGTGTATCCACGACCCTTGTTTGCGATGCTGGTTCACAAAATTTCATCCAAATGGTGCTGAGGGCCTTGACTTCATAGTAAAAAAGTACTCTAGGTAAAGCCGAATGGGGAACAAAGGCAAGTACATGAATGCTAGGAGGGTATTTGCAGTCATCTGAACAAGCTGTCATATTTGTTCAAGCACGAATACCACTCATAGTCTTTAAAGGAACGAGATCAACTTCCCTCTTCAAAATAACTTCTAATAGAATGACTTACCAAAATTTTGAGCTGGGTCACACCAACATCTGGATTTCGAGTGCAATTCTCCTTGGGGACAATGTTGGAAGGGCTCGTGACGATATCCAATATCATTGAAGAAGTGAATCTGGTCCTTCCGCGCGAAAAGCGCTGCACCTATACTATGTACAGGTGCATCACCCCACCGCTGTGAGTGCATAAGTCATCGACCTCCTTCCAAACATCCTTCAATTCAAACGCACCTCGTAATAGAAACCACCTTGTTCATCCAAATAGTCGAAGAACTTGGAATAGGCTTCCTCTCTCCAGAAGTCCATATCAGCTATCTCAAAGTTACTCCAGACTGCAGTCACGGAGTTCGTCACCATGCATATAAAATATGTACATAAACTTACAATGGCAACGATTATAGGATTCTCCTCCATCGTCGGAGAGGAAGGCCATGGCATTATCGGTGGGCGTCAACCCGGGGTTTTCGTTTATGAAGGCTAAAAAGACTCGTTTTCCTGATGCAATGGATTTTCAGCTCGTGAGCATACCTTTAACATGGTGCCACAAAGTGGGGATAGTAGCGGGGTATTCAAACAGCGAGACGGTGAACCCTATCAAGTATTTAAACAGGATATATAAGGTGGTTTTTGACGAATGTAGTGGAAAAATCCCACCATAGACTTTCTGCTGGTCTTCCATCAGCAAGAAAGGGTCATAGTCGACATCGCAGAAAATTTTAACATCAGGTCTATACAAGACATGATAAATCCACGCGAGCAACTCAGAAGACAATGCTTACTCCACTCTCCAGTAATACCTGTATTTCTGGAGAAGTTCTTGTCTGTAGAAGAACTAAGAGATGTTAGATCTGTTTGATGAGATAGTTTGATCATGAATACCCCTGAGTTAAAACGACACATATTTCGGTAACTGATAGGGAGCTGTTAGGACTTCAAAATGATATAAAATGTCCAACGCACGGCACGCTTCCTAAAATTTGAGGTGTTGGATGACATGATATTGTGGTTTGAAATGGAAACCCACCTCCGTAGATAACATTATCCTTCACCATCTTTTCTCGAGCCGCGCTCGCCTTTCCTTCGTCAATCGAAGGAGGTTGTACCCAATGCTCCGTCGGAATCAAACCAAATTCTACTTCGGCAAGAGTGAGTGCTGAGATGTGCCTGACCAAGGGGATCATGAGCAAAAACCATAAACTGCATAAATGTTATACTTCTTAAAATCCTCTGTGAATGGTTCGTCATTAAGGAGGACGTAAGGGTAGTTGAATTTCCGGTTGAACCTGTCCTCGATTTGCTTCATGCTGCTCATGATACCAGGAAGGTCACCATTCCGCACTAGCATCACAAAGGTAGCGTTTGCCTTTCTATCCAGAGTGTGAGCCGGCTCGGGTGATTTGTAGTACTGGTCTGGCACAGCCTCCCTCTGAGGGGAGCCAGCACCGGAAACGTAACCTGTAAGGTGCGACACGGACGTGGCTTTGCCATATTCTTCGTGTGTAAAACTGAGTATGTAGTGTAGTCCGACCTAGTTGCGGACTGGTTGAGATGCCTGTTCACGAGAGTGTGTACAGTGTACTTACGATTATGCCGAGGGCAAGGAAGACATAACGCATCGGCGTCATCATCTTTGCAAACAGGCCTCTGGACTGTGTTGCAACGAGACTCGGTGCAATGCTAAACGAGAGGAGGATTGACAGGCAAAACGGTTCGTGTGGCAGTCGACAATGTCGAGAAGGCTGGAGTTTCAAAGGTCGTGTCCGCCGCAGTAAGGCAAACCGACAACGGTCACGTGCGGATTGTCGTTACTGTTACAGTACTACTACACATGGCAGTCTTTCGACATTCGACGCATGTATGACCGACTGAAAAACCTATCTCCCCCACCTGAAACATTAAGGAACAACCGGAAAACAACACAAGTTCAAGCGGGACCACCTCGATAACACATTGTTGGCCGAATTGTCTGGTTCCTTAAACCTTTGCGTTGCGCACTATGCCACGTGACGTCTGCTGAAACTGCGTGAATACTCGTGTGGTGTTCTGAAACACGAGCGGTAACCGGTTTGCATGATGATACACTTTGGTTGGAAACAAGGTCAGGCCTGAGGGACTTTGAAACGACTGTTAAATCGGTAGTGATGGACTCTAAGTAAATATACAGGCGACGAAACTCATTTCTACGCTAAGCGCATGAACTGTTTCAAACAGGAGTTTTCCGCATAATCTAGTGAGTCCAGTGATATTAGCATCTGCTCATAGGAGAAACTGGAATTATGTCATACCAAAGTTATCGTTGGGGTTACACGAACAATGCCCTTTCTTCCAATCTGATCCTTGTGGACAGTGTTGGAATGGACTGTGTCTGTAGCCAATGTCTTTGAAGAAGTGAATCTGATCCCTGCCAGCGAACAGTGACGCAGCTATGCTGTGGACGGGTGCATCTCCCCAACGCTTATGGCGACTGCGGTGAACCTCATGAGAAAGGAGGGGTACGTACAAGGCCTCACCTCGTAGTAGAATCCTCCCTTTTGCTCCAAGAATTCGAAATACTTCATATATGCCTCACTTCTCCAGAAGTCCATGTCGGCTATCTCAAAGTTGCTCCAAACTGCTCGACATGGTGAGGTGCTGAGTCACGTTTAGAGAAAATCCACTCACAATGACATAGATTATAAGTCTCGCCAGAATTATCGGATAAAAAATCCATGGAATTATCGGGATGCAAGTACTGTGGATTCTCTGCGATGAATTCTATTTGGGCGGGTCAACTTTCCTTCTGGCGTCACGGTAGCTATGCCTTGTCCTACCTCGAATCGAACTCCACAAGGTTGGTAGGGTCGGTTCCCAATCTGGCATGGATATCGTGAAGCCTGAACCAGCTAGTGCGTGAGTGCAAAGTATAGCCTGATCAATGATGCGTTGTCACGTACCGTAAACTTTGTTCCTATCTTCCAAAAAAAAGAAGGGGTCATAATCGATATCACAGAAGTACCTAACGTCGGGCCTGGGCGATGTGTCACGACAAGTTTGATGAAGATCCAGGGATCGCTTACTCCACTCTCCAATACCACTTGTAAGGTTGAAGTAGTTCGTGTCGGAAAAAGTACTGCGCAATACAAGATCAGCGAGATGGCACACCATCTTCAACTGGGTACCTACTCCTGAATTGAAACGGCACATGTTACGATATCTCAAGTACGACGTGATAAATTAGCCCGTTCATGTCAAGTAGATATGAGCGCACTTACGACACACTGCCTGGAAATACCTGTGTGTTGAGCACCCGTATGACACATGTGACAAAGGAAAGCAGACTGACCGCCATATATGATGTTCTGCCTCACTAGCCTGTTACGGCCCTCTCGTGCGCGATCCTCGTCGATCCAATCCGGCTGGTACCAGTGCTCGTGGGGGATCACACCAAAAGAAATTGGAGCGTCAGTCAACACACTAACACGTCTACTACTGCGTCAGTATGCGCTCCCAAGTAGCCATCGCTTACTTACTTTTTGAACTCGGCTGAGAATTCTACTTCGTTTAATAAGACCCAGGGATAGTTGAACTTGCGGTTGAACTTT
Organism: Boletus pseudo-olivaceus; assembly: GCA_038092955.1. Classification (NCBI taxonomy): domain Eukaryota; kingdom Fungi; phylum Basidiomycota; class Agaricomycetes; order Boletales; family Boletaceae; genus Boletus; species Boletus pseudo-olivaceus. The sequence continues at coordinate 64,262 of JBBPRI010000005.1, forward strand.
GACTCTACTTGTTCCATGCTCTGAATGACGCCATCTACATCGCTGTTTCGCGCGAGAATCATGAGTGTTGCATTGGCGCGCCGGGGTGGCGGATTATCTTCTGTGCCGTTTGAGTCAACGAAAAGATGCTCGGGAGGGATTGGCCTGGTATCTTGTGGTATCGACGACGGTATCGCAGCCTGAGAATCAAATGGGATATGGGGAGGAGAAACGTCGATGGGGGTGCTTTGTTGTTGTTGGACGTCCCATTGGGGTGAGCGGTGGCTCAGAGTATCTGTGCCACGTCTGGAGCCGAGGAGAAAGCATAGACCGAACTTGGAGGAGGTTGAAACTCTGGAATTAAATAGATGACAGAGATTAACTCACCACAATAGTGACTGCGAGTAGTATCGATCGTTTCTGAGAGGCAGTCAAGGGGAGGCTCATTTGGGGCGGAGTACCGCAAGGGAGAGGTAGTTAGCGCTTCTGGCAAGGGGGTACTATAGACTGGCATTTGCTTATAACCGCTGAGTAACCGAGGGCAATGTGGAGACGGTGCCGTAACAAATTCGGGAAATGCGCAGTAGTTCCACGGGACTCCACTGTTCGTTTCAGTTGTCGCTCGCACTGGTTGTAATGGTGTCACTGCGGTGATTAAGCGTTACATCTCATGATGAGTGTCCAATTCACTTAGGAACGTCCAAAAGTACGCTAACACGCTATTTAAAGTCGAAAATTTATCGCACAATTAATATTGGCAAGGACGGTTAAAGAACACGTACCCACCCCGAAGGATGATATTGATGGATTCAACATTCAGATCGGACCGACTCGGATATCCTCCTGAATTATATTTCTATGCTGGGCAGGGTGAATGGTAGTAGCATAGTTAATGTAGCTAGTACTAGTACTGTAACTCTACCAAGGGTCGTAATAACCGACTGAATTTGGCAGGGTTTGCTCACGCTCGTTTTTTTCAAGTTGCTCCTCAATTTCGCAGTGTCTGCATTCGAGTTCTTCATGTCATCCTCCTCATTTCCTTCTGAAAAACACGGTCTCGATGACCCTTCCCCGTCGTTATCTCAATCACCAAAAGGGTCCTCCTACCTGTCCGCCATTTCCCCTCTAACCTCACTCTATGGTCGCTTTGCTGAATGGCGAAAGTCATTGGACCTTCCAAACCCTGGCACAGTCGAGAACTTGCAGAAGGAAGTTAAATGTATGCCCCACAAGTACTTCTCAGCCTTTCCTTGACTCCAGTCTCGTCTGCAGTGACCCACCTCACGAACTTCATGTTTGATGGTGCTCGGGCGGACCTGTCCAAGAATCTTTCCATTAACCCCGCGTTCCAAATATCACATTCGTTCAACCTTGGCTCTCAAGTTGCGACGCCATCGTATAATTTTGGTGCCGTTTATGCGACAAGCAGTGTAACGTGGCAACCTCTGTCAATCTCTCAGATCACCTGACGCGATTTTCAGGTATTGATGCAAGGAAGTGTCGATCACGAGGGTAATGTGAACGCCAGGCTCAATCAAGGCTGGTCAGAGGCATGCATTACCAAGATGCAAGCCCAAGTGAGGTTCATCCCTCACCCTTTGTCGGTTTCCTCATTCGTTCCCGTCACATAGCTCTCCCAACAGGTCGGACATAGCATGTTACAGCTAGAACAAGACTACCAAGGTCGAGACTACTCCCTTAACCTCAAAGCTGTCAATCCATCACCGACCGACCTCACCGGTATATACATCGGAAACTACTTCCAGTCGGTCACGAAGAACCTGGCCCTTGGTCTTGAGACACTATATCAGCGACAGACACCAGAGTTGACTGAATTCGCAACATCCTACCTTGCAAAGTATACGAGTACCAACAAGAATTGGATTGCTACCGCTCAATTACAACCTGCTGGTATCTTGCAGACGACGTACTGGCAGAAGCTGGGTGAGAAGGTGGAGGTTGCAGCGGATCTTCAGGTGATTGCAGGACCTCAGAGAAGAGATGCCATAGCGACTTTGGGTGCCAAGTACGACCTTCGAATGGCAACTTTCAGAGCACAATTGGACTCCACTGGCAAAGTTTCGGCTCTGCTTGAGCAACGTTTTGCCCCAACTTTCGCGTTCTTGGTCTCCGGTGAGATCGACCACTTTAAGGTGATTTCCTACGTGTTTATCGTGATCACTACGCTGACGATGCGGTTTAGAACGCTGCTAAAGTTGGTGTCGGCGTGATGATTGAGAGCTCGAATTTGACGCCGGAAGAGATGGGAATGCCTCCTCAGTCGTAGATATGAAGTAATTACCTCTAGACTCATGTTAAGTATGAGGACATTACGGGCACCCTCATCTCATTGACTGTCCTTTAGTGGTTAGCCACTGCACTGCGTGGGATGTTGCAATCGCCAAGGTTCTCACATAGGCTCGTGCTCAGAAAGGCACTTGTTCACTACTAGGCGGTATGGCGACGCTACTGCAAGTTTGCGATGTCAGCTGTGCCAAAGACAACGAACACACAATCTTCAGCAAGCTCAACTTCGATGTCAACGAAGGCGATGTGATCGTCTTACAAGGGAAGAGTGGGTCCGGGTACGTCAACTCATAATCCGGCAACGAAGCTCCTCTGACCCTTCAAGTAGGAAAACCACTCTGTTGAAATGTATCTCTCATTTGAACGTGTACAGCGGCCAGATTCTATATAGAGGACGGTAGGCGCTCCTTCGTCCATGACACTTGCCCGAAGCATGATGAGTTTGTCTCTAGCACCGCCAAGTCATGTGGTATGCGATGGCACTATAGCCTGATTGCGAGGCTCCGGACTTGATGCTTACAGAGCGACCCATAGGTGTGCCTTTTTTCAGGACGAAAGTATTTTACGTCCCGCAAAGACCTTCGCTATTGTCGGGTACCCCGCGAGACTTCCTCGCAGCGATCTCGTCTTTCGGCTCTCGCAGGGTTCCCAAGTCTGTCAGCGACGGTAGCGGATTAACATACCCAGTCGAAGTTGCCAAAACCTGGGGAATCGACGAGGAACTTTGGGACCGGAACTGGACGAATCTGAGTGGCGGGGAGTCGCAACGGATTGCGCTGGCCACCGCACTCGGTTTAAATACTGCAGAAGTGTTGTTACTGGACGGTCAGTCTCGGTATCTTGGGCTCAGACTGATTGTGTTTCTTATTCCTTCTAGAACCCACCTCGGCGCTTGATCCTCACTCAACAGCGCTGGTCGAAGGCTTTATTTCTGGCGAGTTGCGATCTCCCGAGAGCGAGCTGAAAGCCGTCTTGTGGATTACTCACTCAGAGGAACAAGGGAGGAGGGTCGGAACGCGGTTTTTGCACATTTCCAGGAGTGGGTGCGAGGAAGAAACACGGCTTCCCGATCCTTAAAAAGAATCCCATCAGAACGTGTATCAACCGTCATTTTCGACAAGTTTATATTTGTCATTCGTTGTCATTAGAAATATATATGTTATAGGTCGTTCGTTCAATGATAGTCCCATAGCTCAGTGGTCAGAGCGTTGTACTTATGAGGTTACAATGAATGCAAGGGTCCCGAGTTCAATCCTCGGTGGGACTAGAATTTTTTTCTTCCTCTCCTCGTCTTTTCTGTGCCGGATTGTCCGATTCTGATTTCTCAACCAAGTCTAGACACCATAGAGTTATTGTCCCCCCATTCACCCAGGTACAATAGGAGAGCCAAATAGTTTCCACCGTCGCGACCTTGTCTGTCTTTGGCCACGCGTTAAGAATCAATGTTCAGAACATCGAAACCGGATGGCTTCCGACGGATACATCGATGGCACAAATCTACGGAAGTTGTCCAAGGTCTGAGAATGTAGGTCGCAACGAATCGTCCTCTGTGACAATTGCCCACAAGCGAGCGACGCCTGTCCGTCGCTCCTCCTGCGTAATACCTAATTGCCGTGCTTCAACGGTGATTTCAAAGTGCCCGAGGCTGAGGAAGCAGAGTGGTACTTCTACTATTTGTGACTGACCACTTCCCACACGGCCAAGCACGATGTCTGTCAGCGAGCCTTGTAAAAGGACGTGTTCCTCCGGACTCGTCGATAAATTTAGCATCATTGCCAGAGTTGAGGCTAAGGTATGGTCAACATGGAGCCAAAAAAAAAATACGGGTTCGACATGACATACGACCAGTGTTGGTGACTTTGACTACCATATTCACAACCGCGTGTGGTGCTACTATGAACTTCCCACCGGACAATTTGACAGTTGTCGCTTCAGGACAACATTGCACCAGTGACAAGTCGATACGAGTTAGATCTGTCTTGAGGGCCTTTAGCATATGCGTCGTCATGCGTCGTTGTCGCAGGGACAAATTTCCGTTGCGACTACCGTTCGCCTGGGGGAAGTCAGTAATAGGCCGCGAGGCCGTTGAACAATTGACAATATTGACCTCTTTCCAACGACCATGAATGATGACCAGCAGTTCCTCGCGGTACCAAAATAATTCCCTCTGAGCCTTGTCTTCTGCATCACTCAAACTGGACTTGGAGACGACAAACTGGCGATCTGATAGAGTAGGAATGGGACGCGAAATAACATCATCGGATAGCCTGAACCTTCTGATCGGGAGTAGAATTCTGTTTGAAGGCAATCTATTAGCCTAGGAGTATGGCAAAAAAATCCATGATTTGACTTGCCGGGATGTCGAGCCAGGTGCAACAACCGAGCATGTTGTAGCATCCGGTGCATCTGCTTTGATGAGTGCGCTTCCTGGAAAACGTGAAGATTCAACCTCACCTTGTTGAGTTCTTTCGAATGTAACCTCAAATGGCAGACCATATGTGTTCCGCACTTCAATGGAGAACAGACACCATTCGTGCGGGTCGCCATCCCTCTGGAGTGAGTTGTTGTTGATGTCGCTGAGTGCGTTCAACGGCATGACGCTCATATCGTGACATTCTAGCATGTGATACACAGTGACGGTCATCGGATATGTCAGGTGTCTTGTATAGAAGATCTCGGGTGCGGCCCCCGATTCACCATTCCGACCGACATATGCATATGATACATGCACGGTGCCACTGGTGCTTGGGGGAGAGCATGAAAATCTGTAAATGGAAATTACAAGTAAACGTACCATTTGGCTTTCCCCAAGCACTGAACGATTACCACAATTTTTTGACCTGGATTAATGACTTTGACTTCCTTGTCTTGGTGCCACGAGAAAGCTTGTTGATGAGTAAGGTCGTATTCGGTTTCGTACATTTCAAAAACGCCGAGTTGTCCCTCTGCCAATGCTTCTTGTGCAGGAGCAACTGTGGAATCTTCAAATGACAGCGTCAAAAAGTCAATCGGTAGAGTGGAGACATTTTCAAGCGTGAGTCGAATGGTGGACCTGGAAGCAGAAATCAGAACATGGGACACCCTCGTTGTCACCGACGAACTTCTCGCCGTTGTAAACCATTACTGCCGCGTGCGTCAGAGAAGTCCATCTCAGACGAAGTAACGGCTGCTCTGGGACGACCACGCACTCCAAAAATCGCGCTTTCAGCTTCAATGGCAATAAGAAATTGGTAAAACGTTTCCCGCCCTTCTCCCATGGCCGCGAATCGAGTCCCGAGTACTTTGTCCGCCCGCTCTCGCACATCATCATGTTCTGCCTCCGTGACTGGTACTCCTCCTCCGTCTCTGTGGACACCGGAAGGAAAAATCTCTTAGGGGCACCATTAGGAGCATGGACAGTGCAGCCTCTGACAACCAAGACGCCTGGCTTTTTGGCGATTGCAGACACTGTAATAGCATGGACAGAGTTTGCGGGGATTATGATCGACGGGATGGTACTGCATTCGACTTCGACACCAGATGTACTAGAAGACATCAGCTATGGAGATCAGGTATGCTCGGGATAAAAATATTTACATTAATGATACATTGTGAAGTTCGAGCTCGAACACAAAGGGGTTACGCAGAGTGATAACCAGCTCAGTAAGTTCATTCTGGACAATAGTAGTTTCGCCCTGTCATAGAACACGTTTAGCTGGTCGAAGGAAAGATAGACATTTCGCTCAACTCACTTGCGTGTTGACAGACTTCCGGGGATTGTATAAAAACAGGTTGTTGTCTGAGCCCGATATGATGCCTATGGCACGAGGCGTGGAACGGTTTGTGGCCAGTAGCGATAGCGGCTTCTCAGCCGGAATGCGGTGCGAAGGGAGACTGAAACTCCATTAGTTGCCTGCGAAATCACCAAATACGAAAAGTGCTCACGGCAGCACGGCGACACTTTGGACAGGATGTCCAGCCCAGTACTCAATCATGGATACATCACCACGCCGCCGTGTTATAGCAAGTGCCCTTGAGGCTGTTTGGTACAAATGACGTTGGTCGCTAGTGGCAAGGATAGAATGCATGGTCTTGAGAGCAGATAAAGCAAAACGAGCCACAGAAAGTTGATCTATTGGATCCGTGAGATTCAGTCGGTAGTAAGGCTATTTACTGACCAGGAAGTGCCTCAGCAACTGCAATAGCTTCGCGCACGACCCCTACCTGGAGCTCCGGCCATCCAAATGAGTTATTCAGTGACTCTGCCAGTGATAAAACTTCGAAGGGAACAATATGTGGATCGACATTCTCCTCCTCGGCGTTTGGCGGTGCAGCCACATTCACGGACTCCAAATCAACACCGAGAGCTTTGCACGCATACGTGAGAATTTTGAGTACGCTTTGATTGCCTTGCATATTCTCGTTCTGTCGAAAAGCCAAACTCCCGTTGCTTTTAAGAGTATTGTCATCTCCAATCTGGAGGCTAGCGGTGCGGACGACTAAGCCAGCGCTTCCAACATCCGACCTACGAAGTTGATAGTCTTCATCACGACCGCAAACAACCAAGTCCATGATGCAACTAATCACTTCCCGGAGGACGAACCCTTCCTTACGTCTGTATCCCAGGCAACTGTAGACACTTGCCATGGACTGCAAGACGACAAGACGCTCTTGAGGACCAAGGTGCAATAGCCAGGGGCCGTGTGCTTGTGAGACTGTGCTGGCAATTTGTGAGCGAGTGATACCGGTGAAAACACTGAGGCGTTCGAGGTTAACCCAAGAATTATCAGAGATCATCTTATGCCAGTAAGACGTAGCGCTTGATTGTAGCATCGATGCAAAAGCCAATGCCCCCCACCCTTTCGATGACCAAACACAGAATAGCAACGAGGTCTGTCGCAGAACAGCTGACGTGTAGACATATGCCAACAAGGAGTAATCTTGCGTGGTGTCTGACGGAACACTGGCCTTGAGATATAGGGCAACAGCTTGTGAGAGTTGTTCGTTGATCTCTATCCAAGGAAGGTCTTTTGTATCACCGATCGATGTCTGCTGTAAAGACGTGGAACGCACGCAATCATCGACGACAGCAGAGACTCACCAGTCCTTGGCCAGCAGCCCAAGAGTCGAGAACGGAAATCACTGCTAAACCCTCTATGGCTGATGCTTGCCAAACGGGGTCCATTCCGTTCTTAGACAAGTTCAGCGCTTCCTGGTACCTTCAGGGTTGTCATTCATGGGATGCCCGGGTAGATGAGGGTTACAGACCAAATCCTGGCATCCTGTGTTCTCCCCGCTAACAGAAAGAAGTCTCCGTAAACTTTAAAAAGCCTTGCGTGAGAAGAGGCTATTCCAACTGCGCTGGCGCGTTTTTTGATTGTTGGTGGACCCAATGTGGAATGACGTTGTGATCCGGCGGTCGACACATGAAGGACCCCGGGCCCAGGGAGATTACGCATCATCCCGTTGTTCGTTGGGGTGGATAACTGCGATGAGGCGAGGTCCGACTGACTGGAATGAGCGGAAAAGGAGGGCTGAAAGATGTGTGAGTTGGACTCGAGAGTGAACGGCATTTCCGCAGCCACCGGCAGGATTGGGAAGAGAGCGGCATTCAAGTACTCGTTTCCTAACGGGGTTTCCAATATATGAACCTAACAATGTGAGACTTAGAGGTAGCATAAGTTCAGCATCACACACCAAACGTCCGAATTCACTCAAGATTTGCGAGCACAGATCAGCAAGCAATGTCCCGATGTACAACTTCTTGTTTCCCATTGCACTCGGGATCATAGTGAGACCAGGAGGGTTTTCCCCAAGGCTAGCATTGGGTTCTTCATCATCTTGAAAAGCGAAGCAAGTTTTGGCAAGAGGGAATGTCGAGGGTTCCGGAGAGATCTCAGCTAGCGTGTTCTCAAACTGATCCAAAGCGGACGACAACGGATGAGAAGAAGAACAAGCAGCAATGCCGATGACGCCTAGATTGAAGTGCGAGGGTCGGAGAAGGGACAATGGCCAATGCGTATGCAAGCTAGGATGAGAGGGAAAGCTCAGGTGCAGATAGCCGCTCGACAGTGGACTCGGCATGAAGCGGGCTAGATTCGATTTGTGAGGGCATGGGATGTTGGTGCATGGTTAAGCGCACCTCGTTCGTCTTTGGCATCTCCGGGTATATCACCTAAACGTATAGACTCAAACGTCCGTATCTCTGCGGCATAAGTATCAAATGTGGTCCTGGGTAGGTGGCCAATTGGGAGGAGGAGGATCCGGACATGGGCGAGAGATGCGAAACCATTAGAGTCCATGGATGAAATTTTATAGTGACCAGGAGCGGGTTTCTGTTTACGATCCAATGAAGTTCATACAAGGAAATGTGGAATGAGTGCCGCCGTCAGCCAACTTTGGACACGAACCTCACCATACCAGTGCACTCCGTCAACACCTAATTCGTGAGCTGAGCGATGGTGAGTTCGTTCAAAGTTGGTCGTATGGTTGCTAGTTAGCTGTCAAAATAGGCCGTGAGTGACAAGGCGCTCGGAGGTTCTATGCTGCTCGTCGCGGCGTTCGTGTTTGTCTACTACACTACCTGGGCCATTCTTCTCGTCAGTACTGTCTCGCCATCGTCCATTCCGCAATTCACATATCATGCCCACAGCCGTTCTTCGAAACATCGAGTCCCATACACGATTACTTTCCTGCTCGTGAATGGGCCGTTCGGTTGCCTGCATTCTTGCTTGTTGTCGGACTCTCAGGAATTGGCTGGTTTACTGGGTTTACGATCATGAAGGAGAAAGCTAAAAAGGCACAAAAAGCCAGGCTTCGTACGGCTTGACGTGGTCGGGTTGTAAACGATGTAGTCCAATGTCATTCACCCGGTTCAGCGGTGGAATTGCAGCCGTCATGTCCAACGTTGACTACTTCGGTTGCTTTCAAACGGCGAGGAGTGGTAACGCTGAGGCCATCCCATCGTTGTGGAGACCACCGCGCTAAGAATTGGATAGTTTGAGACCTGAATATGAATGTTGAGTTGCGATCGTCTTAGTTTTGGGAGGGTCCATACTTCACGCACATGCGTGGATTCACCACCTCCATCTATGCACTCCACATTGTTTCAAGAGTCTATAAGAAATAATGTATATACGCTTGAATCTGGCCCACGTCCGACTTTGGAAGGACAGGAAACACTTGGTCACGGTGCTGACCCAGCTCTAACTCGGTCTTTTTGATGTCTCGAAGACGAAGAACGTATTCGTCGTCCCAGAAGCTCAAGCAGCGAACATTATTGGGCTTTCTCGGCTCATCACCCCCATCTTCACCTCCCAACTCATCTACAAAGAGTCCCCCTTCCAAGCGAAAGCGGACGCGTAAAATCACGAGTTCTTCATCCTCCCATTCCGACAAAGTGCAAGATGCGGATAGTGATGTCGGTGCAATACGCTTTGAACCAGAGGTCGTTGAAATCAGTGACGAAGATCATTCCCCTCGTCGTCCGAAGGAACGGAAGAGTCTGGTGGGCGCCCATGCCATTCCCAAACCCACAATCAGTGACGAATCGCTGGAAGAAACGGTCGGAATACCACAATATCGAAAAGGGAAGAGTAAAGTTATTCTTGACTCCGAGGATGACGCTCGCCCTCGCAAACGCAAGTTGATCAAGGGTATAAGACCCCCGACCCCTGAGGAAGACGATGATATACTCGAGGCAGGAAATCGTGAGTAGTTCGGTTATTAATTTTCACTATCCGTTGATAATACGTATTCTTAGAAGTGCTCGAGAGTCGTTTGCGTTCTCGGGGAAAGATGTCTGCGTTTCAGAAGAACTTGGAAAAGCTCAAGAGTGAGTGTGGAACGAATCGATGTTGAATGATTCGACTGACTGCCCCCCAAAGTGCTTAAAGGCAAGAAACGTGGCGGAATAGTACTCGAATCTTCTCCAGAAGCTGAGCAATCAGAAAACTCAACAGGGGTTCCGTTCAAGGGTGCTAAGCCGCATCATACCGGAGAGTCAGATGCCTCACATGACGAAACCGATAGCCATGAAGAGGATGAGGAAGGTTTTATCGTCGATGATGATGCACATGGTGTTCCCGTGGCGCAGCTTCCTCTCGCATTCAGTTTGAGAACTCATCAAGACCTGACACATCATTTCAAGATTGTCTGTCAACTTTTTGTCCATGTCGCTGTCCGACCCTTGGTTGACAGACGCCCATTTCTCGAACGTGCTCTCAAAGGTCTGACTGTTCGAAATTTACCAGGAGTGAATGATTTACCATGTCACCAGAGGAGGAATATCTTTCTGTGCCGCTACAATTAACTCGCCGCAAGTTGAGTGGGCTGCGCGATTCACTCGTGGCATCATCCGTGTGGAGATCAGACTTCAAGAAACTCCTGGAAGCATATCCGGAGTTTACTTTAGTTCGATTAGACTTTGCAATACCTCAATGTGATGCATGCCATCTCGGTGGCAGGTTGTCCACGTTGTTGGGGCGACTGAGTGGAAAGCCATACGATGAGTATGATTTCGAGGTATCATCGTGCATATCGGTAGTCAGCGCTTGCTGATGATGATGTACAGGACGTCTCCGACGACGAGTCAGATGAAAGCTCGAAAGAAGACGAAGACGAAGATAGTAGCGTAGATCGAGAGGGAGACGTCAAGGAAGAGTTTCACCTCGGTCGATTTTGCGCGGCGCGCACTCAAGTATATCATCAATTCAGTCACTGGGAGGTTCGTTCAATCATGCCGAATGCTTGTACATGATGGTGATACTACATAGTATTCACTCTATAAATCCTTGCAACGGGAAATCATGGAAGCTCAGGACGAGACCCGGCAGTTTGTCAAGGTTGCGTATATCGGTGGTATCAAACCTCCGCGCGACCTTCACGATGCGGATGGGGTTATGGAGTGGCTTGATGAGCGTGGCATCATTGATATGGAGTGGCAGAAAGTGCGGCAGATGATGGATAGTGCACGAAATTTGGAGAGAGGGGAGATAGACGATATTGCGTAACTGAAAAAGGCAACCAGTACTTGCTGCATGTCTTACTCCCACTACCAGCATAACCCTACAGGGACTTCCTATCCTTACGCTGCCTACCATCCCGGAACACCTGGCACGTATCAGACACAGGGTTATGCTGCAGCCTACCAAAGCGCATATGCTTCTGGTGTAACTGGCTATGGCGCATGGCCGTACCCGTACAGCTACATCCCCCAGCAACAGACCCAAAACACACCCCAAGTCGCAAGATCAGCCTTACAGACTCCTCTTCCCCCCGCAGCAGCAACTGCTATACCATCAGCGGTCGCCACTCCGAGACCGACCACCTTCTCTTCTTACAACCCGACGTATGTGCGCGAGACAGGTGCCACTTTGGGTACAACTGCTGCTGCCACTGGACGAGGTCGCAAGCATACCAACTTCAAGGGACTTTTTACGAAAGAGCGTCAGTTCATCCACATTCTTCAAGTATCCCATATTAGTCTGATCGTGCTAGTACCCAGTCAAAAACCTAATGTATGGTTTTGGAGATGACAGGAATCCGGCGACTGACACCGTGAATGTGATGGAAGAGATTCTGGTGGAGTTTATTGTCGATGTCGTGCGTTCTTCTTGCTGGGTGACCAACTATTTCATGACTCCCTCGCGAGACAGTGCCAAACAACAGGAGGACTACAACGGAAGACCCGGCTGTCCATAGAAGACCTGCGGCGGGCTTTATCAAGACCGGCCGATGCAAAAAAGCTTGCTCGAATGGAAGAACTATTATTCATGCAAGAGGATATCAAACGCGCCCGTGCGCAGTTCGAAGAATCAGACATAAATCACCCAAAAGATTTTTGAATGCATCAAGCGACATCCCCTCTTTGTTTCATCATCCATATATCACAAACCATAGCACTGTTTTGAATTTTATCCAACATGCCCGTGAACGGACTTGGACCCTGTCGTGTAACTGCAGGTAGGACTGGCGGGCAAGGCTGTCATGCACGACCTATTTGCTGAAACATTGGCATCGAGGAGTGCGAAAGAGCCGAGGGCAAGAGACTATTCTTCCATGGCATCCTCATCATCGGCATCAGTAGCAACCGGAGCTTGTGCATCGCTTGCATTGTTAGCTTCCCGTTGTGCGTTCCGTCCTTGAACACCTAAACACTCGATTGGGAGATGGCGGGCTGAGATGTCAGGAGAGACTTACCTCCACTTTGAGCGAGTGGCTTCGCGTACTGCGTCAGCCATTCTTCTGATTCCCAGACTAGCGGTAGACGGTGACTATTTGCTGACAGGCTCTGAGAAATGAGCTACTTACTCGCTCTGTTTCCGGCACCTGGCTGTATGGCGGCCTTGATCGGCCTAGCGATATTTACTTTGAGGACTCTTCCACGAAGTTCGTTGAGGTCCATGTTGTCAATCGCGTCTTGGGCATCTGCCGGAGAGGCGTACGTGACGAAAGCAAAGCCACGGTGTTTGACCTCTAAACGGGGGAGGGGATCAGAACACTGGTCAGACGAAGTGGAGGCTGGGGCGTGTACCTGACTCCGAAGTGGTGTTTGTTGCGGTTGCTGGCAGCTGTACTTCGATAATGTCTCCTGTTGGACGCGCTGGCACGCTCGTGGGGCTGGGAAGGTGTAAATTACTCACCGAACGTAGAGAAACACTCGTAGAGGATACTTTCATCCACGTCGTCGCCTATGCCGCCCACGAAGACGGTCTTTTTGCCTTTTGTGCCCTCTTCCATGGTCAGTGACTTGTGTCGACCGCGCCAAGCACAATGCCGAGGCCGAACTTGGGTTTTCTTCCCCACATTATTTGTCTCATCACCGCTCAATGTGAGGCAGACACCCTTTCTTGTCATGCCCAGTATCTTCGAGTCTGCTAGCTTTGGAATCAATTTCTCAAGTCTCGCTTCATGATGTGGTGGTCATGACCTGCCATCCAAAATCACCCCGTTCCAGGAAATGCGCTCCCGGGCTTCGTTCTTCGTTGACGTGTCTTATTTCATGCGGCAGCAATGCCCACAGGTCCCCGAAATACCTCGTCTCCCCATCATGCCTTCGTCCATTGAATGGGAATGTGAGTCTGTAGACTCATCTTCGTCTTCTTCATCAGAATCCCTCGATGATGACCAACTCAACGCTCGCCTCTCTCCCCACTGGTCAAAGTATCGTGACCTTGCCTTGTCCAAGGGCTATCGGCTGGATACTGTGCGAGATGTCAGAGAACATTATCGACGCTACGGAGTAGCCACCCAGACGCGTGTTCTTCCCCCCTCCGGGTATCTCCACCTGTACACAACATCCGACGACAGCACTTTGTGCAAGGATCCCGGCCTGGTCTGGCACGATCCTTCCTCCACCTCATGATCTTCTGACCCTTTACTAGCCAGAAAATCTCTTCCGAGCGACCTGCTGTATGACCGGGATGAAGTTAGTGGTCAAGGCCGTTAATCCGCTGAGTAGAGAAGTTCAAAATGTGCGACACATGTCTTCCTCTCACCTCCGACGTGATCCCATGAATCATTGTATACGTGTGTTCGTCTTTTTGTATCGAGTGACCCCGTCAATAACATGTAGAATACAGCCGTCCTCGATATAATCGACGTGCCCACTGATGGTATATGTTTTGTTGTGATGGAGGAATGGTCTTCCCATTTATTACCTGGGATACCCTCCAAGCTACGAGACTTCCTATCGATAATTCATCAATGCATCGAAGTAACTATACTTTCTGAATTTCTTGGTCCTTTGTTGCTGACGCTCTTTTCTTTACTTGAAGCACATCGTTTTTATGCACCGGAATCGCATAGTGCACCTGGACATATCTCTACACAATTTCCTCACCGATTACCATGGCAGGTGTGCGTGCATTGATTACGAACTCAGTCGGAGAGTAGACGACCTGGTTGCTCCCGGAACTTACTGGCCAAAAGGGACAGAGGTTCCGCCCGAGCTCGAGCGTGGTCAGGCATGCAATCCTTATATGGTCGACGTGTGGGCCCTAGGGATTCTCATCCTCAGAGCATGCAAAGTATGAATGATCTGACTGTTCTATATATCTTCCTACCTGCTAAGGTCTGCACTAGATTGTCAATCTTCACATTCCTGAACTTCTACACCTTGCACGGCCAATGCTCAATCATAACCCGGACAAGCGTCCACCCGCGGCGGTCGTATTGCAAGAATTTAAACGCCTAGTACTTTTGATGGGGGAGGAGCGTCTTAACCAGCCTTGCTAATTCAAAAGGGCTGCAATCGTACAATCCATTCTCAACGAACTGTAAAGACGAGAATGGGACACTATCATATCATATGTCACGATGCATCTCCAATACTATCAATCGCGGTTGCGCCGTCCTCCAGTTTCCGACGTTTCCGCTCTAGGTATCGGGCCATTGCATCTTGCACGTCTGCTTCGGTGTTCCTTTTGGCAACAATCCTCTGCCTACTTTCCTCCTCATCCCTATCCCTTTGTGCCTGTTGCTGTTCGCGTTCTTCTTCCATCTGTTGATGAATTTCTGCCATTCTTCTTGCGTTAATCTCTCTTCGACTCGCTGCAGCCCCAACGGCACGGTGAATATGAGGCTCAGTATTGTCCTCTGATTTTTTCGTGGCCGTTTGCAATCCGACGCGACGTGTGTTGGGAGCTGAAAGGTTCAAACCGGCTGACAACAATTCTCGTTTGTCGACAATCTGGTTATCGTCGTTTAATTCGACAGCCTTTCCTTGCTCACGTGCAAGCCGAGCTAGTTCCAAGTCGGACGTTGGTGTGAAGTCTGCAGGCTTAGTGATGGTCAAGGAGGGGCCTTGTGGCCCAATGATAGGCTTGCGTTCCGTGACAGCAGCGACGGTTTCTTCATGGTGTTGCTCAGAGTCCTCTAGTAGTTTGCGGTAGAAATGTGCCATCCCCGTCGTCGCTCCTTTCTGTTTTTTCTTTTCAGCCTCTAACAACGCACGTTCATTGCAAACTATAACGGTCATGTATGAACGATGGGACGAACCTTCTCTCTGCCTCTCTTCTTCCTCAGCATTCCTGACTTCAGTCATCTGGTCCTTATATGCCTGCGTGACGAAGGCCTCCTTGTCTGCAAACTCATCCCCTTCCAGTTCCCGCTCATGTTGGAGCATCTTCTCCTCGGCTCTGAGACGATCTAACCGGCGAGTAGCAGCAGAAGTTAACAAACCCTCTATGTATTTAGGCTGACACGCTACATGAGAATGCGCGATCAAAGACGATATAATATGCACCCACTTTGCGCTGCTTCGCATCTGCTTCTTTAGCCTCCTTCTGCCTCTGCTTTGCTTCCTGCATCCTGTCCCAAACTTCGTCATACTGGTATACCGTAGTATCGATCTTCATCTCTCGCTGCATGCGCATCTGCGTTGCCTTTGAAGACGCTACGCCAAGGTTCAAAAGCGATTTGTTCACGTGGGCATCTTTCCCACTTGAAGCAGCTGGAACAACATCTTGACTATCTTCGTCGTCTAGTGACGAAAACGCAGCTGGCTTCGCAAGAGGAGGGGCAGCACCGAGTGGCTTTGTGTTCTTGTTGGAAAGGGAGAAGGAAACCTTCATGGACAATCTGTGTTATGTAATCCAATTCCAACTCAACAAGAGCCAGGACTTGGACTATAAATTACCATGGCTCAAAATCCGTTCGACAGAAGGCGTATAAACGGTCCAGAAGAAAGTTTTCCGCCAGTTTTTGAACCCGGTCAGGAACGCTCCGCGATTTGGAATGGGCGATGTGGCCGACAATCAACAGACATACGCCCAATCTGTAGGACACGTACATCATGATATGTTTTTTAAGCTGATCCGTCCTTTCAAGTTTTGCAGCCCGGGTTAATCAGTCAAGCAAATGGCTCGGCTTACATCGAGACCGAGAAGGCCAAGCTAGCATGTGCTGTGTGAGTCTTACCCCGCTGTGCACATGGCCCGTCTAACAGTGTTTTCAACTTCTGACAGGTATGGTCCAAGGCAATCCAAGTCCACCACTTACAATGAAAAGGGTAGATTGAATATCGAGGTTAAATTCGCGCCGTTCTCGTGCACTCGCCGCAGATCACCGCTTCATGTAAGCCCTTTTGTGTGTTCCGACGATCCCAATCAGACCGAGCAGAATCTCCATTACAGGATGCTGAAGACAGATCCCTTGCTGTTGCAATCCATCAGTCTATTGCGTCATCTGTTTGCTTGGAACTATTTCCAAAGTCCACCATAGATGTATTCATCACGATCATCGAAAACGACGGTATTGAAGGATGCGTAGCATCTGGTTCGATAGCAGCGAGCACTGCGCTTGCAGATGCAGGCATCGAGATGTTTGGGCTTGTCGCGTCCTGTTCTGCGGTGAGGGAACTGTCGAATTGTCGGTAACTTGAACCTGAGCGTCTCCAGGCGGTGCTGGGGGACGAAATCCGACTAGATCCAACCGAAGAAGAAACAAATACATCAGATGGAGTTGTCGTAGTCGCGTGCATGCCTGCGCTCTCTTCCATCACAAATGTCTGGCAATCGGGTCGAACCACCACTGATGTTACCCTCAGGGCGAGTCTTGTTCCATTGTCATGCATTTCACCATTTCACCTCTCCTTCACCAGTGTATAGAAATGTGCCAAGGTCGGTGCATAGATATCCACTCTGTCATTGCCCAATCGTTGTCAAGTACAAATAAGGCTCCTTAGTTTCATTCATTCGCATTGCTGCGTCAAGTTCAGGTTGCATTTCTATTTCCAATAATGATATTACAAGACGGTTTATGAATTATGCAACACGTGAAGCAATAAATGCTGTCTGGTGCACATAGACAAAAGGGAGCGGTGGTCCGATACTGGCGAGTTTTCAGGTTTCGAGTTTCGATTTCGAGCAACTGATCTCACGCGGTGTAGAAACTATACCACAGTCAGTTTGCGGTCAGTGCTTAACTAGTCCTTGCCAATATTCATATGCTCAACGTCCAGATACTTCAACGTCATGTGTTCACGTAGGTCGTCATGAATGCTTGCCATTTTTTCTCACCAATGAACCAAAATCAATATGGTCCGCAAATCACCCGGTTGCACCGCTCCAGGCCAGCGGGGATGTATGCACTGTAAAATTGGCTTCAGCAAATAACCACTCTTGTGCTCATGAGACTGACCCTTTATGCCCTGGTAGCCGACATATACGACCAGTTTTCCACTCACATGAGGAAAGCAGTCTGACTCTCTTCTTACAACGGTTCGAGACAAGATGTCCAGCCTTCAAGGATAGGCGCGCTGGGTTCTCTTTACGCGCTTCGTGCGCATAGCGCTGAGATCTAAACAGCTTGGCGATACTTCGCATGCAGACATTCTCGCCCGCTTTCTCAGATTGCTCTCTCCCTGCCAACCATCCCATCTGGTGGTGACAGTGACGCTTCTGGCGAGCACTCCTTTCAGTACAAACTCATCCGGAATGAAACAAATGGGACGGTGGATTGGGAGGCAGATAAGTCAGACATTCCCTAATACGCATCCTTGAGATCGTTTGAGAGTCTGGTCCTAACAGAGATGACACCACTCATGCTCATGGGACCAAACACGAAATGATACATGTTTTTGAAGCTCCCACTGTAGCCGAACTAGCGGCAAATTTGGTGTCTATAACGCCTGTGCTAAATTGTCAAATATTATGAGTCACTGCTGGATTTGATGGTGACAGCGGTGATAACAGTGTGCATTCCGAATGCAGTTAAACATTAGGTGTTGCATCAAGTCGGAATGTCAACACTATGTGTCGCTGGATGGTTCCTCAAGCGATAGTACATAGTTAACTCAGAGGACTGTCTCCAGAAATATTGTCGCACCGCAGCAAGTGTCATGTCGAGCGAAAGTACCATGTCGTTGCAGAGGATTTCATAGGTTTCTTCTGCCCGCGTGCGGAAGTTCCTTGTGCTCGGAGAATCGGGTGGATACATGTCAACAGAGGAGGAAGACCCGGAGTTGGCTGTACTGGACAACTTCTCTAATTTTTCTTGCACCTGGAATGCGATAAGCTCAAGTCGATTCTCGGGATATGGCTACATACATGATGAGCCAGTTTCCGTACTCGAAGAAATTTGCTCGCGGTCAACTTCGATTGAGCACTAAGGGTAGTCCAATGATAAGCATGAAGCATAGTCGATGTGCGACATAACATACACATTCAAGAGTTCAGGTAACTTCTCGCCATCAGGATCTGGATTCGGCCAAGGTAGTAGAACGAAGCTAATTTTGCTCGCATGCGGAACATCAGCCTTGTTAAGGAGGACGTATTCAAGCAACCAAAGTGGCATGCTTTCTTCGAGGGCACATGTATCAGCCCAGGTGGTCGAGACACTGCCTCGATACACAGTTTTCCAGCCAGGATACGATTCGTCCGACATCATCACCGTCATGTTGGGTGGGAGTGACAGAGTCGGAGCTTCACTTGATGGGGGTGGGGATAGGGGGGTTGACAGTAGGATTTGAGTGGGTGTTCTGCTAGTCTCGTTATCCTGCACATAAGATATCAGTCAAATAAATGAAATAATCCGAACGAACCATACCTCAGGAACGATCGAAGGGTCCACGGTATTCCCGGCATTGTTCATGACCGGGGAACTTGGGATAGTGTCATTTGTTGATTTTCGACCTGGTCCTTTTCCGAGGCTTTTGAGACGACCCATGAGGCCACCGCTCGGCGTAGTCGGGGTAAGCGGACCAGAAGAGTCACCGGCGTGACGCGGAGAGCTTCCGGGACCTCCCCATCCCGAAAAATCGCCGTCTGATAGAGCAGTACTTGTTGACGAGGGTCGGCGAGCAGCAAAATAATCAGGCTCGCGACTTGCATTCGATGGTGGTATATCGAGCCCATGAGTTCGAATTGGACGAGGCATGAACGGCTTATCGGACGAGGGTGATTGGAGGGTGCTGCTCATTGGTTTAGCACTTTTCAAGGGTATCATTGGTGTGAGTAAGGGAGAAGGCTTAGCGATCGAGGCTAGGGCTGGAAGAATTGCCGGTAATGCACTTGTAGAAGTGACAACAGCCGTACATATCGGCAAGCGCGATGCAGACCTCGATATTTCGAGAGGTGATAGGAGCACAGTTGAGCTAGAAAAGTTACCACTGATATCTGAGCTCATTCCCCCCACATCGCGACATGTGTCGGTGTGGCTTGGTTGACTAGACTCTGAGGCGTGGACATCGCGTTTTCGCCGAATGCGCTGTTCCTCGAGTACGAACCCTAGGAATAAATTGCGGAGAACCCATTTTCCGATGTTAACTTTTGGCCTCTTATTAGCATGGACTTTTGCAAGATTGCTCCATGAACGCACTTCTGAATTCGTCATTAAATTGTTTGTCTGAACCAAAGCCTGCTTCGTCAGCGTAAATCTCTCCCTCGAAGCATCGCTCATTGATGTGCACGGTGAGGACTCCAGTTTTCGTGTCTACAGACGACCAGGCAGACACGACGGCCTCCCCTTCGATACGTTCTCTGACTGCCTCGAGGGCCGCTCGAGGGCTCCATTCTTTATCACCGTTCGCGCTGCTTTGCTCTCTGCTGCGGGCGCTGCCGTCCAAGCTCCCGTGGAGACTTGCAGCTTGGACATCCTCTTTCGTGTACGAACCACAACACGCACCACGGACGATATCCCATACGGCAATTTCGCCTATTGTATCAACCGTCAGGGCATGCATGCGATCATTTAGCAGCACTGCTCGCACAAGCCCACGAGAACCTGTGATCACCATATCTGGGCTGGGATTAAAAGGGGTGGCTTCCGAGGCAAGTTCGCCTAGTTCCTGGGATGTGTAGGTCGTGCGAGCTTCGTGAGCAAGATCTTGGTCGATGTTCGTCATCGAAACGTGGCTTCTCGTATCTCTTTGAGTGCTCGATGGTATGGTAGTGGTGGAGTGTTGAAAAGCAACATTGAACGGTGACCGCCCACCTGGAACGGATACAATCGAAGCCGCAGAATATAGGGTAGCTACGTCGGCATCGCGCCCCCGAGACGCGAGTAAGGACGGCGAAAATGTGTTATTCGGAGATGCAAGCCTCAGAAGGGAAGAAAGTGGAACCCCTGGGTACGATGGAAGTACGTCATCCCTGCGGCCTTGAGTGTCGCGTGAGCAGTCACACACTAAACAACCCAGAAAAACAGGTTTACCTTGATGGATCGAAGGTGGAGACCTTGGCGGCTCCACTCCAGTCGAGATTCGCTTGGTTGTAACAGTGGAATCTGAAAATACGTCCCGATCATTCCCCGCATCGCGCTTTACCAGTCGCTTGGGGATTCTCCAACGACTGATGTTGGAGCTCCCTGACGCCGTCCAAAGCAATCCATCGTCGGCGGTGACGATCTTGTTTATTCCCTCCCCACCATCTTCACTCGATTCTCGTGCAAGCACGATGCATACGCCATCTGCAACCTCCGAAGAGTCCTCGACGTCCACCTTGCAGACAATCCCGGATTTGTCCCCCGAATAAAATATCTTCAGGGATGGATGGGTGGAATGTAAAGACCATACAGAATCCGTATGGTAGGTGAATGTATGCAAGCAGCGTTGCGAGTATAGGGACCAGAGTTTGATGGAAGCTATATCATCATGAGATCAGGTTGCTGCACTCAGCGGGGCTTGCTTACCATCAGTAGAACCTGTAAGAAGCTAGAAAGGGGGTGTCAGAATGTGCGTGAAATGAATTAATGCACGGCCATACGTATCTAGCATCATCAGAGATCAATATCGCCCGTATGTTGTCGGTGTGGCCGACGAGCTTCCCGGTACGCTTTCCAGACCGAGGGTCCCACATTCGTATCACACGCTCTGGAGACCCGCTGGCGATTGCATGACCATATGGATCCGCTGCAAGAGCATATATAGACGCTTTTGGTGCAGTCGCGTCAGGGGGATTGAGGGTCAGTAGAGGCTGTGGCGTTGGTGATGAAAAGGTGAGATCCCATAACTTGATTGACCGATCGAATGAGCCTGAAACGATCCAGTTTGACTCGCGACTGAACGGTTGGTTAGGAGCTGAGTTTGACGATTCGTAAATAAATTACCAGAAAGCAAGGGAACGGACATAGTCGGCGTGTGTGCCAACTATTGACGGGTCCGGCAAAAGATTCGAATGTGGATTCCATGTTTTGATGGTACCATCCGAGGAGGCGGAAATTACTACATTGCATTAACAGAATGCCGAGCGCATTAAAGCACGAGAGACCGACCGGTCTGGTTATAGTTGCAGAGAAGGATGTCATTGATCCAATCTGTGTGCATTTGCGCACACTGTCGAAACTGTGAATCCTGGTGCCTCGTTGGTTCAGAATGTGGACGGGGATGAACGCTTTTCTTACCATACTGAAATTGAGTGTTTCGGGATCGAGTTCCCATTGACGCTCATAGGGGATATCTTCATGGATGCTTCTCCTCCGCCTTCTACCGCCACTTTCTTTGACATCCCCGAGTATATCCCCATCCCGTCGCTCTTCCTCTTCTGTCTCCTCGCCTAAAGTTTCGTCTGCCATTCCTGTTAATGTCTCCCATCTGGCGATACGATTCCGTCGTGGCGATGAATTTCGCCCTGGCCTGAGAGACAGTCCAAGGTCCCAGGAAATGACCTGACCATCTCGACTGCCTGTGTATAATATACCTTCCGGTGTTGCCTGACCTTCCAGGTGGGTGGTGGAGTCGAGTGCAAGGGATGTGACACCAAGGCGATGTCTGGGCTGGCTGCACTTGGGTGGCGCTTCGGGTTGGTGTTGTGAAGGGAAGAGGAGGGGACGTGGTGAACCGTGACGGGGAAGACCCAGGGGAGGTAGTTTGAGGCGAGGGACGTGGTCAACCGGGGGCGGTATTACATAGGATACCCGACGTTTTGGAGGTGCCATTCACATCCAAACTGCGAGGAGAAGATGGGCTTGTTGGTGCTACCGCCGCGTACTTAACGACGTGGTGCAACACTCGCTCGGATTGTGGCGGCCGTCCTCAGCGAGCGCGACTTGGTCGTCCGTACTGCACCCGGCCCCGTTCTCAGGCATGAATCTACTGGCATGCCATTCAGCACAACTTTTGCTATAGTACAATAACGACCAAAGCCACGTATGAGTTCAGCGTACGGCTAGTACAATTGCTCGTACTAGAATTACAGAATACCTAGTACAGTTCGACTTGTACTCTTTACTTACTATGTACAATTGCAGTGCTTGCGTAAGCAGAGGTTCAGGTCACCAAAAAGGCATCTCTGCCAAAGACCAACAGATCTCGTCCACCGCGCCATGTTTCAACGCGATCCACGGGCAGGTGCATTCTTAGGTGGCGACAGAGTAACTGGACAGGACATTCGCGATCAAAATGGTGAGTGCAACGCTCATCGGCACGCGACCCGCATGTTATCCGTTGCTTGACCTCGTCCAGTTACAGCAGCACTTTCAATCGCCAATGTAATAAAGAGCTCATTAGGACCCCTTGGACTCGATAAGATGCTCGTTGACAACATCGGAGTAAGTGCGTCATTTGTCTCTTGTGTCCGCAATATTCACTGCCAAGCAGGAAGTAACAATCTCCAACGATGGCGCCACCATTCTCTCTCTTTTGTCCGTGGAGCATCCAGCGGGAAAGATCTTTGTCGATCTCGCACAAAAGCAGGATAAGGAGGTCGGTGATGGAACCACCTCCGTGGTTATCATTGCGGCCGAGCTACTTCGTCGTGCCAATGAACTTGTCAAGGCCAAGATTCATCCGACGACTATCATCACGGGCTACAGGCTCGCATGTAGAGAAGCCGTGAGGTTTATGCAAGATAATCTTAGCATTAAAGTCGATGCCCTGGGGCGCGAAGCATTAATCAATGCCGCCAAGACCAGCATGGCCAGTAAGATAATCGGCGAGTGCGTTGAGATATCTTGTACTGGTTTGAGCCAGGTCTGATTTACTTCGAAGCGACAACGATCTCTTTGCTCCTATGGCTGTTGATGCAATGCTCGCCGTTAAGTCGATCAATCTTCGAGGGGACATCAAGTACCCAGTCAAAGCCGTGAACGTATTGAAGGCACATGGTAGAAGTGCCAGGGAGTCCTTGTTTGTTCAAGGTTATGCGCTAAATTGCACAGTCGCCAGCCAAGGTTTGGTCTTTGATCTTCTTTATTTTACTCATCGGTTAACGGTTGCACCTAGCTATGAAAAAACGGATCGCCAATGCGAAGATCGCCTGTCTCGACATCAACCTTCAAAAGGCGCGGATGCAATTAGGTGTTCAAATTCTCGTGGAAGACCCTGATCAATTAGAACAAATTCGTAAACGGTATGTTTCATGGAGTTCTTGGGCCGAGCACATTGTGATGGATGTGGTAGTGAGGCTGAAATAACTATCGAACGCATTCGCAAAATCCTCGCCGCCGGAGCTAACGTCGTTCTTACTACCAAAGGTATTGACGATCTGTGTTTGAAGGAGTTTGTAGAAGCTGGAGCGATGGCCGTTCGTCGCTGTCGCAAGGAGGATCTTAGGCGCATCGCAAAAGCCACAGGAGGAACCCTGATTTCGAGTCTCGCAGATCTAGAAGGAAACGAGACTTACGATTCCAGCTACTTGGGCGTGGCAGATGAAGTCATACAGGAACGCATCTCCGACGACGAGCTCATTCTCATCAAGGGCACAAGAGTTGTCAATTCCGCATCCATTGTTTTACGTGGTGCGAATGATTATATGCTTGACGAGATGGAGCGGGCATTGCATGACACATTGTCCATCATCAAGGGAACCCTTGAGAGCGGCTCGGTTGTTCCTGGTGGAGGTGCGGTCGAATCCGCGCTCAGCATTTATCTGGAGAACTTCGCTACGACACTTGTCAGTTTTTTTTTGGAGAGATCTACGGACTTCTAAATACGTTCTAGGGCTCAAGGGAACAGTTGGCTATTGCGGAATTTGCTGCTGCCTTGTTATCAATTCCAAAACAGCTCGCCGTGAACGCAGCAAAAGACTCGACTGAGCTAGTCGCGAAGCTCCGTTCTTACCACAATGCAGCGCAAAGCGCACCCGCCGGTGATCCAAAAAAAGTACTTCTGCGATACGGGCTTGATCTCATAAATGGTGACGTGCGAGACAACGTTGTGGCGGGCGTTTTGGAACCTACGTTGAGCAAAGTGAAGAGTTTGAAGTCTGCATATGAGGCAGCCATCTCTCTGTTGCGAATTGATGATGCGATTCAATGCATACCTGGTAAGTATCCGTCAATGACTCGAGGGCTTCCGTTTCGCTGACTGTGTCCCTGGAAGAACCGAAGCCGGAGGCAGATGGGCACGGGCATTGATTGAGTGGACACCAATGTACATTCTTAATGTTTAATACAATTTTGTGGCCCCTGTATGAGAGTCACGTGATGTGTGAATGCACTGTTGTTCTCAAAAGTTGTGACACTAACACGCGTCGACCCGGCTTCGTTGTGAGTGGTCCGTTTCGAAATCCTGTCCTCCTTGATCCATCTCCCTGCAGTCTTCCACGACGGGTGTTCCTTTTGGAATCTTGTTCAACGTTCATACCAGTTCCTGCAGATATCTTAAGCCTTTGGGCTGATGCTATGCAACAGGGAGGCTCCAAAGCCATTGCCTCCTCGGCCATATCTTCCCCTCAGATCGGACAGCGTTTCCGGTCGCTGATATGGACATGTCTGGACTATGACCTCGTCCAGTCTGCTGTGTTTTATGCCGAACGATATCACGTTATGGACGAACACGAACACGATGCACGTCATCTCTACGCGACCGCCCTCCTCCGCGCCCGGCAGCCCCATTCTGCATTATATGTAGTGGGTGGCACTGAACAGGAAAAGTGCAGTGGCTGTCTAGAAATCAAGGGGAAGTGCTGCATGGCTCTTTCGCGCTACCGGCAGGCACGCGAGGCCCTGGAAGCTGCTCTGGAGGATACAGACTATGTTCCATCGCGTGCGTGTATGGATGGTCTGTTTCGCAATCTTCTAATCTGTTTCTCAGAGTCAATGGGACCCCGGACATCACGAGCTTTTCCTGAAGAGGCGGCCCTTCGCTGTCGAGCAGGAATGATGGCGTTGAAAGGCAATCTCCCTGAGAAAGCCACCTCTACCTTTCGTCAGGCATTGGCACTGAATCCACTCCTCTGGGAAGCATTCGAGGGGCTGTGCGCACTCGGTAGGTGGGTTCAGTGTATCTTTTCAGAGAGAAACTCAATCGAGCGTCCAGGTACTGCGCCTGACGTTGACGAGATCTTTCCACCCCGACCGTTACCGACTAAACAAGTACCTCCTGAAGAACACCCATTCATCAAGGTTATGCCAGGACCAACCGCGACAGGTGTTGGGTTCTTTACCCCCGATGTTGCGGAAAACAGCACTCATATCCGGGGCCGGAAAAATCCCCCTCAAGGATTTCGCATGGAGCCACCACACGCGCCACGCGACTTGCTGTAGGTCTAGGCGCTCGATTAAGATAGCATCTTGGCTCACTATACAATTCTCAGGGTTACCAATGAATCGTTATTCCAAGCAGACGGCCACTTTCTCCAACAAATAGCACCCCGTGGCCCCCGAATGGAAGATGCGCCAGTTGGCCCATCTCAACCTCCTGCTCGGCCTCTTTCATCAGCAGACGAGACTGGACCAGTCCAGAAGCGTCTGCGTTCAACAACCCGCCAGCGGAGCATCGATTTGGCGAAATCCAAGCCATCCAAGTTAATAGTAGACGAACCCTTGAAAAAGGCACGCGCCCGCCCGGCCTTGAAATTTGCTAACATCTTCTCATCACCCGGTCGTCGTTCTCAGCCTATACAAAACTTGAGGAGCGTCGTTGGAGCCGGAAAAATTGAGCGACATCCTGGGAACAATGGTGTTGGTCCGCGGCGCAGTACGCGGTTGTTGAGTGGGACTATGAGCAAACCAGCTGGAAAGGTCAGATTCTCGTCATGCCATTACATAAAGTTGTCGATGCATATACTGATTTGTTCACCTTTACTGCAGCATCCACCGCTGCGAGGGCGTCGACGCCAAATTGCGACCTCACGGTCACGTTCAATAGGGTCCGATCTCGACGAGGACACTGTTGCTGTTGTAGACGTGGCATCTTCTACCTCGCCAGTATCAAATGCTCAATCACCTCACTCCGATGCTTCTCCAGCGCCCAGCCATTGGACTACTGCTCATGAGCGAGCTGCTCAAGAGGCTTATGAACAAGAAATGGCCGACTATTATATCTACGATCTCATGCGACGATTCGCGCGGGCCACTAGAGCGATGTCTGTTTATGATTGTTATTCTTGTCTAATGGAACTCGAACACATGCCTTCTGCACACCAGCAGTCATCGTGGGTGTTGTCCATGGTTGGCCGGGCTCACTATGAACGATTGGAGTATGCTTCTGTACGTAATCTGGTCCCCGCGTTTTATTCCATGCGGTCCATTTCTCTCATCCAACACCGTAACTTACGTGCATCTCTAGGCTGAACGGGCTTTCAGGGCAGCTCGTGCGCTGGAGCCTTATCGGGTCTCTGATATGGAAGTGTATTCGACCCTCTTATGGCATCTGCAACAAAATGTGCAACTTTCGTTTTTAGCCCAGGAGCTGATGAGTATCAATCCGCATTCGCCACAGGCTTGGATTGCCGCCGGAAACTTGTTTTCTCTGCAAAAAGAGCGTTCACAAGCCCTGACATGTTTTCGACGCGCAGCTGAGTTGGACCCAGGTTGTGCATACGCGTTCACTTTGAGCGGGCACGAGTCAATCGACGAAGATATTGATAAGGCAATTTCGTTTTTCCAAACCGCATTACGTGCCGACCAACGACATTATAACGCCTGGTGAGTGTGAACTAGTAAATACAATACCCATTCACTTCTCTTTGGGGGTGTGGTGAGGCTCATTACATCAATGAAAGGTATGGCCTAGGGACTTGTTATCTGCGAACGAACAAAATCCGACTCGCGGAATATCATTACCGCAAGGCACTCGAGATACACCCTCAAAATGCAGTGCTCCTCGGATGCGTGGGGATGGTGAGTCAATTTTGTCCGCGCTCGCTGCCTTTTGGTTGACGTGTATCACAGACTGTAGAGCGTCGCGGAGATAGGACTGTAGCTTACGGTTTATTTGACCAAGCCGTGCGACTGGCCCCCGACAATGCGCTGGTTCGCTATCGACGAGCGAAAATGCTTATTTCGCTGAAGCGGTACAAGGTAGGGCCTAGACGGCGGAGCGTTTAATGGATGACGAAATTCTTATCTATGGTGAACAGGAGGCGATTGAAGATTTGCAAAAGCTTCGCGATAACTCGCCTGAGGAATCGAATGTCGTCTTCCAGCTGGCCAAGGTCTATCGACTTGTCGGAGATGAGGCGAAATCCGCGCAGTGGCTCGCGATTGCGCGTGACATATCTCCGAAAAGCGTCCACAAGCTGAAAAAACTTATTGACACGGTCAAGGACGATGGGACGGGGGAAGATCATATGGACGAGGGGTGACGAGTCATGTTTTATGATATGTTTCCAAGCGAATAAGACACGGTTTGCCACTGACCATGGTGGCGGCAATCTCGCGTGACATTGGAATTATTGAGTCTTGTTTATATTGTGGCTGTGTGAGGGGCTTCGTTCCGAGGGTTTTGAGTCACAACAAAATCTCGGTATTTCAAAATTACTATATAAACTCCTCTCCCCGCCGCCGACCTCCCCTCGCCCTCTTTTCTCCTCCCAACACCATGCCCTCACAGTAGACCTCCCACCGTTTGACTCGTCCCCCTCCCATCCCCCCCTCGTCGCGTCCACCCCGCGAATGCACGTTGTCCCCTCCTAAACTATGGTCAACAAACTCGCCCGTAAATCCAACAACGGCACAATTCTGTTCGAGCCTTTCATTGTATACCGCATACACCGGCCAATCCACTCTTGATCCTGGTTTGTCTTGCCCGAATTCCACTAGTTTAATGTTCGAGCCTGACGTCACATCATACGACAGACACCAACATTTTCCGCAACAAACGCCCCTCTTCTCACCTCGCGCAGATGTCGGCAGAGCATGCCACTCTATTCACAATGGCCCGTAACAAGTTGCATGCCGCCATAGGCGGCAAGGACAACTGTAACCTTCACCGCTGGGTTCTCCTTAAGAATTCGGTTTTTCGCTCACAATCTCCCCCCCTACCATCCGTATTGAACGGTCCATCCAGCTCCGTGTGTGTATGTTCTGAAGGCGTAGCAGACGACGACGAAGACAGCGGTGAAATGGAGGAGTTAGACTCGTTCATGTTCCCCGACGCCAGCAAGCTTATCCCTCGAGGTGGCGTTGACATGACCGTTTCTGAAGCTGAATGGCTCGATTCCCTCCTGGAAACCCTTTGCGAGGGTGAGCGGGACGAGTTTTGCGCAGGTTCGGACGTTCGTGTTTCAGTCGCTGTGGAGGAAGATGACGACACATCTCTGAGCCCCTTGACGTCTCCCATGTCGTCGTCGGACGATCTTTTGAATCAACCGGCGCACTCTACCGCTGTTTCATACCCTGTTCCATATCCACCCTTCCATCCACCACTCGTTTTCCCATATGAACTCGGTCCTGTCATCGAGTCTCCATTGATTTCTCCCCCGCCGGGATACGATACTCTCTCGCGTTGCGACATGGATGAGCTCGACTATCTCTCCGTGCCAGAAGCAATAGAAGATACTTCTGACGACGAGTCCGACGCTCCCTCGACACCGTCGCTGGGCCGGTCCTCTCACCTCTTCTTCGGAAGCTCACTTTCGGGACGTCGACAGCAGCAGTCCCAGCTGGACATATATATTCGCACGGCAGGTTCTGTATTTGATCGTTTCGAGCTTGACCCTCTCCCATTCCCTGACGAAGACAACCTGAATTCGTATAATGTCTACGAAGAATGCTAGTGGTCCCATGTCTACCATATAATCCATGTTTGTCAGTATCGGTGCTTGTTGATATGCTAGTTTGATTTGTATCTTAGATTTTTCGCTTGCGGGGATGTCTCCCGGGTGTATCTCTGACGTATAGACGCTATTTTTTTTCCCAGAATCTGTCGCACTGCAGCGATAACGGGGTCCGGTTGACGTACTGTACCGAAAGGTTGTTGAATGCGCTTGGAAACGCCCCTGACGTGGGAAGGGCTCGACATTCTACAAACGGTACTGCCCCAGAAAATTTAACGTGGGTCAGCTACTAGGCACCCGTCCATTGCCACTCCACCTACCCAGTCTCATCAAGCACGGCGTTTCCTTTTCCAGCTTACTTGCCCCGTTGCTGTAGACCCAGGTCAGACCCCGCTTATCGCGCCCAAGCGCATATACCCACTTATCGACATAGTCCCCGAAGCGGTTCGCAAGAAAGACGATGTTGCACAGGCCTTCAAGTGTCCAGTTTGCGCGAATGACCATCTCATATAACTTCAAGTCACAGTGCGGCATGTACAGCACCGTGGGACAACCCAACGAATGTTCGGCCCCCTGTAGACCCCGTAATTAGTTCGAAATTTGAAGCCCGAGACGGGTTCGCTTGCTTGGACGTGATCAAGATACCGCATTCCCAAGCTTTGGAACAGCTGTCTATCTGCGTCCGTGAATACAGGATCGTACACGGAGACATCCCCGGCGTCCTATGACACGAGACTGAGAGGGTAACCAACCACAATCGGTTTCTGGATCCACGCACGATATCTGAAGAGGCGCACAGATAACCGAGCAACGCGAGTTGCGCACGGGCATCCCGAGACGAAGACGGGCTTCCCAATCCAAGACAGAGCACTTTTTCAGGTTTGATGCATACGCCACGGAGCGCCTCGTGGAAGACCTCTTTCGTCCAGAAAGAACAAAGAAATCGGTGGGATGCGTCACGGACCCAATGGCATGAATACGTACCTTTACAGCCTAGGGACCAACCCCCATCAGTCTTGAGCTCTTCTTTGACCCGTGTCAAAAGATCGAACGGCGCTGCAGCATTTACCCTGTCCTTCCCTTTTCGCTTCTTGCGCGGATTGACTCGAGTGAATGTGTCGTACGCGAACGAACTGCCTTCTGAACCCTGCATGAACACGTTGTAAAGGTTCAGAAGAAGCTGTAGAGATGGGCGATCGTTGAGCAATCCGATCGAGGAGCCGTTACATGATTGTCCGCTGTTTACTCCTGCAATGAATCATCTCGAAAGCGGAAGGCTTCGCGCCCAGAGATGTCTTTACCAAGGGGAACACGGAAATGCTCCGCGTCAGAAACAACTTTGGCTTGTGTTACACACACAAATTTACGGAACCGAATAACTGTTTAGATCGTCTGAATCACCCACAAGTCATCTCCCAAATACGTCGCGATTTCCACCCCAACCCCTTTGTTGACCCTGCGCATTTCTTCTGTGCCCAGCTTTGTCATCCCGACCGCGACAGCATGTTCTTTCCCTTCTGCGTGGATCGCGACGAGCGCATCCGCAGGAATTCCAGTTTCCGCTGGGGGAAGATAACCGCCAGTGGATGTGAGACCAGGACACATCATGTGCGCCCCCGCAAGCAGGAAACGTATTGCACCGCGATCTATACCAACTTTGGGGAGGAGGAACGGATCTACGAGGATCCGTCTAAGCAATCCGGGTCAGTCACTGGGTCAGAGGTGGCGTGACTTACACTTGTGGAGTAATCGAAGGGTAGGATAGAAGGGACCATCAAAGTGTTGGAAGAACAACGGTTCACTGTTGACGGTATATATCGAAATGTGTTCTCTGCTGTCTTGTCCGGTGGATTCACGATGAGATATTACTACGGAGATCGGTGGGAGAGACACAGACCATTTTACATGAGTTAAAGACTCTTTCTTTGGCCATATCTGTTCCAGAATTTCAGGTTGTAACCTCCACTGTGCAAGCACTGCAGCCCGGATCGATCGTTGGACAGAGGATTTGGGTGGTGTCTGGCTTGCTATATCGGTGGATGGCGAGAACCTACAAGTGCAGTCAGCTGTCCGTTCTGCACCTTGGACGCAGTATACTTTTTGAACATGGTGGTGATCGACTGAGTCGTCGGTGCTATCTTATCAACCATGACATCTGTACTTTGAGCTTCACCTAATATTCTACATTATTTTGTGATCTTCCACGACCTATACTATTACATTAGATGTGAAGCTGCCAAGAGACATCGATAGCAGAGTGAAGTGTTGGGGCAAGTTGATGAAATGAAGATAGTTCAAGGTCTGGAGTAAAATGAGGGAAGCATGCCAATCCTGTCAGAGAAACAAACAAAAGGTGTGCGAGAGATGTGTGAGAGAAAAAGGCGGGGACGATGATGCACAAGCATTCTCTATGAAATATCCTCATCCTTGTCTTCTAATTGCGATGGCTTCAACAAGCCGGGTACACGCATCGCGAGTTCTCGTTCAGCTTGCGCCTTCATCAGTGCTTCAGCTTCCTTCTCCTCCAGATAGAGTTCAGCATTATCGCCAGAAGAGAATTCTTTAAGCTGGATAAGGAAGTCGCGCAATGCAAGCTTGAATCGGTTGATGTCGCTGTGGAATTCTCCTAGTCCAGTAATGAATACTTGGACTTGAGTACTGCATAACACCCCAGTTAGCGGACAAACATCACTGCCAACGGTAGACCTACTTGTGGACATGAGGGAATGCTGTTTTGAGTAGATTTGCGCAATACTCCTTGAGGAACAACGAGTTCGACATGTTCGGATCAGCCACCTGTCCCGGGTTGTATAACGGAGATTGGATTTGGTTTGTCTCGACGAGCTGGAACATCCGTGCAAGGAGGAGACTCTGAAGTTTAAACCCACTCTTGTGGTCCGCATCCGTCAGGACAAAAAAGATGTCCTGTAAGATGCTCAGGAAGTATTGCTGGAAGAAGGCATTTCTAACAGCCGGCTCTGCGCTTGCAAAGTTGTTGACTACCTCGAGACACACTAGGCGGCTTCAACACAGAGGCTCACAAATGAGGGCATCAACGTACAATTTAGACCCGTGTCCGCGATATCCCGCATAGTATGCTTGATAGCCCAGATGATGCTGTCCATGAACAGCTTGAATTGAGTCGGTGGTATTCCAAGAAGAGCTGTAACGAGGTCTTAACGACGGCGCGGACACAAAAACACCGTCACGCCTACCAGGGAAGCAGTTGAGGTTGATGGCTCTAAGCAACTTGAAGAAGCCAACACGGTGCTCCGGAAATTCGGCGAAGTCTTGGTTTATCATATTGAGTGTGGGTTCAAATACAGCGTCAAGGATAGCGGGAACTTGGGGTGTGAGGAGAGGCTGAAGTCACCGGAAAAATCAACGACCGCCCTCTGATCATAAAGAAAAACTTACTCCAAGGCGTCCAGTAATCGTTGCCATCACATTAAGAACTTCGGCGTCCCGCGCAGTAGGTACATTGCGGTTATAGTCCCCAAGAATAGCATCCAGGAGTGGCGGCATAAAATTGACGTTCACGGCTTCTAGGTCTTCCGCCTTCTTGATGTATGTCTCCATCAGCTTCAGGATCTCCTTCTTTACCGTTCGCAGTTGACGGATCTTGGGAGTCTTCGTCGCGATCACACCTGACAAAAGGTATCAGCAGGACCAACGCAAGTGTAATGTCAACGCTGACCTTCTCGTGCAACTGTCTCGCTAATGATGCCGCTGACGGCCTTGTAGAGACCAAGCATATCCAGAAATACGCGACCAACTTGGGGCAAATAGAAACTACCGATGGAGGTGCACGCGGAAACATTGGTTTTCAACACGTTCGAGAGGATTTTAATGTTATCAAGGTTGCTCAACACGTCGATGTTCTGTGCGGCTTGTGCCATCAAAGAGTCCCACTTCAACAATCAAATCAGTCAGTAGACACAAGAGATAGAAGGGATACTCACGGCGTTGTTAGGCAATTCCATCAGCTTTGCGATCAATTTCTCTTGTTGAGGTTTGTTCGGCTGAGCAGAAATCATGTATCCAACTGCCTCATAGAACGTGTGCACCTTCCAAGAGTTCGTGTCAGTTCATGAAACACGGGGTTGAGAGAGATGGATATATACTTGTTGAGGTGACAAGTCAACGGTAATTCGGTGCAATAGCCGCAAAATTTCATCAACGAACGGTTCTTGCTCCCCTGATTGTTGCATGACAAAATGTCGACGGCACTTCTGAGCGATCTTGATAAACGTATCACAGGCCATGTCCTGAACACCTGCAGATCAATCGTTTAAAGTGAGCTTAAGAAAGGCGATTCACAGGTGGCGCTTACCTTCGTGCGTTTCATGCATGAATTCAAATAGCTTATTGACTACAGTCTTCAAGAACTTCCAGTGAGCTTTGAGGAAGCGCGGATATTGTCCGACGATATACATGATATCTGACGCGACGACAGCTTTGTTGTCCTTCCCTCGTTTGATCTCGCATAACCCAAGCAAGTCCTTGATCACGGTCACGAGGAATCGTTTCTCAGTCTCCTCGTCTAAAATAAAGTCGTTGACGCCAAGCAGGGCTATAAAAACGGATAATAACTCACTCATAGCTCCCGAGATGCTACCAATTGCCCAGCAAAGTGTGTTCAAGTTCTGCCAGCTCCATTCTGAGCCGTCGACTTGCTTGGCCAACTTTTCCGTCAAGATGTTTTCTGTGTCAACGACGTCTAGATGGGTGAGATACACCAAAAGTTCACGCATCTGCTTGTAAAGAACGATGGTGTCGGACTCTTTCATAAACTCCCGGACAATTTCGCCTTCATCATTTTCAACGATGAGAACCTGAGGTCCGATTAGAGAATGTGTGCAGGGAAAAGGAAGGTTCGCACCTCTTCTGGCTTGACCATCCGTTCAATGACAACAAGCCGCAGGTTGCTCAAAACATCGCTATAGATGTTCTTCCGCAAAGACATCCCGTTAAGCATGTTGCCAGTTCCATTCCCAAGACTCAGGCCCATGAGTAAACCACTGTCTCCAATGGGTAGTGCCTGGATCTCGTCGTAGAGCTCTGCCACAAGCTTCGACCAGTATTCAAGCGTGATCTTGAATATTTCACGTTCATCGACTTGTGATACTTTGACCATGTATAGATGGGCATTGAGTAATACGTCGCGATTCGCTTCGGTTTCGACGGTTCGAAGATGGTTGGATAGAAAATTACTTAGGAATAGTGCAAGGTTGAGGACGAGTTCTTGACCAGAGTCGGACGCGGATGCGTAGGCGGTGGCAATGTTGGTTGAAGGGGGAATCATACGGTTTATGGATGTCA
This sequence comes from Boletus pseudo-olivaceus, assembly GCA_038092955.1. Taxonomy (NCBI): domain Eukaryota; kingdom Fungi; phylum Basidiomycota; class Agaricomycetes; order Boletales; family Boletaceae; genus Boletus; species Boletus pseudo-olivaceus. Next base: position 98,728 of record JBBPRI010000005.1, read on the forward strand.
TGACCATAGCGAACAGTATCACGAATTTGGGATCATACTCTGGCCCCACGTTGAGGCCAGCGATTTCAGCCAAGCACTTCAGCGTTACGTTACGAAATTCTGGAGCTTCGAGGAACTACGCAGATATTAGTGTGGAAGAGGAGCAGACGAAGGGACACCTACGCGGTTGAGTAGAAGATCGATGATGGTGGTCTCGAAGATATAACCGAGAGGTATCCAGTTCAAGAACCTCAAGAGCGTCTCTAGAGTAGCCCTGATTAAACTGGTTTTTTGTGCCTCCTCAAGGACCTCGGAGCAGAGCTTGAAGATCTCGCTAAACTCGCCGCACATCTGATTTTTGAGATTCTTAATCTTTGTCTGGGTCATTTGTTCCGCGGAATAGTCAAAGACCTCCTCAGACAGAAGACGTAAGATGACCATGTTGTTCTCGCATAGTGAGAGATTGGTTTTGGAGGATTCGACGAGTTCGGTTATAAAGGTTGGCCAGTTATGTGGCCACTCTTGCTTCAGGATCTGGAGACGATGGGACGCATGAGCCAAAAGATCCTCTGAGAGACAAAGTCTCACCTGGACCAAGGCGAGGTTGAGTTTGTTGATGAATGTCTTTTCCTTCCGCATAGTGACCTCGTCCGAAGCTACCTTGACAGTTATACCGACGACAAAGTTCCTGATGCCTAAACACGATCTGAGTGGCGCGTAAAACAAGGAGGAGATGGCGGATACCTTGCCGCTGACCATCAGGCAGGGTTTTCCAGCGTGTGGTAATGAGCTTCTCGAGGATCTGGAGACCGATGTACTAAATGGAGACGATGAGATGGACAATGGACAGGTAGACTGGTGCAGACCTTTGACTGTTGAAAAGACGATCTCTCCATTATCTCCGGAACTCTCGTCCATGCATCCGGATGTTCTTCCAACTGAGTGAGGACCTGCTGAGCCATTTGTTGCTGGGAAGAAGGGGTTAGGGCGACAGAGAAGGAAGAAGGTTTATCGAAAGGCAGACCTCCTGACCACGACCGGTGTAAAAGGCTATTGCGACCTTGTCCAGGAGAGAGACATCGAACTCCTTGGAGAAGTCAAGTAGGCCCTGGGGATGGAGGATGAACATGGAGGAAGATCCGAAGAGAAGGGCTGCGCATACACACCTCCATGGCTGACATATATGGGGTCTTGAAGCAGGACGGGAGATGACAATCAGCACTGACAACGGCGAGAAGAGGGAAGGGTCGTAGACGACGACGACGATGTCAACATGGGCAGAGGGTCGGTATCTAATCGTATTATGTAATACATATCACACGTTCAGGTTTGTGCTGTATAGTGTGCTCGCCATCCTCACCGACATCGCCCTCGCCGGCACCGCTCGCTGTCCGTCACTCAGATCGATCAGAACAGAGCGCATATACGTACGAAACTGGGTCCCGATGGTTCATGCAGCACGATTACGAGCAACCTTGATCGATGAGTGTCTACTTCTTTCGACTCCGCGAATATCATTAATCACCCCTAGCGGGCTAGAACTGCCCCTTGTCTCCACCGCCATGTCGGATAGCGAACACGAGACGAACAGTCCTCTCTCCCAGTTCTCTATCGAGGACGACGAAATAATATGGACGCACAGCTCTTTGAGCGACACCGATTTTATTGTCCTACATCATCCTCTCCTTGACGCCCATTCCCTTCCGTCCACCCTATCTGACATCACAGGACACCTTGGCTCGGACGGTGACCTATCCTCAGCACTTGACAAACTTTCTTTGTGCGACCATGATTCTTTCGTCGACAGTCCCTCCACCGGGACAGAGTCGGACAGTGATCGTGCACCCTCTGGGAACCGAACCCGCATTGAGAAGCCCATGAGGGGTAAGGCTTCCAGGAAAACAAAACGTCAAGCCCAGTCGCCAAGTGTCACTTCCGCCAGTTCCGAATACCACAGTGGAACTACCACACCCACTGCATCGTATGACGAAGCCTCTGCTTTCATAACCCGGTGTGTCTTGTAACCACCTACATGGATTGTCCAAATCAATTAAAACTGTTTCTCAGTTTCATTTCATCTCCGGTCAGGGGAAACGACGCAGAACTCGATTTGTTACGCGCACTCATAATCGAACTTAGCCTTCGTTCCCCTAATGCTTCAGATCTCCCATGCACGCTCACATCCGCTCGTAAGATGCTCAAAGCGGAAGCCCATGTCAACATCAAAGAATATGTTGCCACACGCCACAAGGGCCAATCGGCTCTCCGTGCGATCCTGAAACCCAGCAAGAACGCGCTTCGTAAAGACATCAGAAAGGGGAACAGGGCTTCACTACAATGGGTCAAGCAGCAAGGCTTGCAGGTTTTGCTTGTCACTTGCTTCACGTAACTCCTCTTTCCCTCTGCTTTCGCATTGACCCGCATGGGTTCTGACTCGAACTAACCGGATTGTACAAGTACTTATATTGGTGCATGTGTCCATTAAATGTTGCTGTGGTCCAGGCACTTATTTTCCGTGATGTCCAGCCAGTTGATAACAATAATAATGTAATAAAGGTTGTGTAGGACATACATTCCGAGGTATAGGGCATTACATGCCAGTAAATATCACAGCAACAACACAAAATCAGAACAGGTACAGGTACCACAGAGGCTCGCTCCAGGAAGGAATGGAAGAAAAGGTTGAACCAGAACACCATCGAACATGGCCCTAACCTCAGGAGTAGAGATTACCGTCTACTCGTTTTTGACCGCCGCAGAGAGGGCCACACCAACCTCAACCAAGATGTCGTTGATAACAAGGATGTTCTGGGGATTGCCCGTACTAGGAGCAGACACTACTCCAGTCGGGACTGCCAACCCGTTGCTCAAGCCAGCACTCAAGTTGATCGTGGAAGCAGCGGAAGAAGTGGAAGAAGTGGAAGAAGTCGTGGAGGTTGTAGGAGGAGGGGTATAAGCTGGGGTACTCGAGGTTGTAGGAGGAGGGGTATAGTCTGGGGTACTCGAGGTCGTAGGGGGAGGGGGAGTATAGTCTGGGGTAGAAGATGTAAGCGGCGGTTCCCAAGTGCTAGTGGGAGGTGTCCAGGTCGAAGTGGTTTGGTCCCCACCCCCACCACTGTCGCCGTTGAACCACCATGTGCCATAGAGTACACCTTCACTCTCGGAGGCGAAGTAGTCGAATAGACCTCGGGAAAAGTCCAAGCCACCCCAAGGGCATCCCATACACTGGTCACAGGAGGGAAGACGAACATTATGAATGGGACCGTCTGAATGACGGATATGACTGCACCTCATCCATGATGGTAGCTTGAGCAGTCTTTCCGCCATATTGAATGGTGATGGAAAGGAAACACATAGGGCCAGGGTACCCACTACCGTATTGCTCGACGTTTAGTGCCACGATCTGAGATAAAGAATTCTTGATCAGTTTTTACGATACTATAGCACAAGCGATATTCACCCAGTCACTGGCGACATTGTATTGGCCACAGGCACCTCTACAGATGCGAAGGTGTATGAGTGTTCAGTTTCCTGCAAGAATCAAAGACTTACAGTCCGACGTCATAGAAAGTGAATCGCGCATTGGTGTAAGATTGGCGCTTATGGATATCAACATCGCCTCGAGCACGCTGAGCTACTTCTTGATGGCGTCTGCTCCAATGACTGGCTGTAACGAATGGAAGTATGAGGGTGAGAAAACCGAAGACTGTTGCGGCCCTGATAATCATTTTAACCAGGGTCGCCGTTCCGCTGTATCGTAAAACGAGTGTGATGGTGCACGGTGCAGCCTGCGCGGGATATAACGCTGTCGACGGACGAAAAAGTTGTGAGTGGGTCACCCCGGGTCTCGTTGCCAGACAACGGAGTCGATAGCACTGCCACTGTCATCCTAGACATGTTGCAAAAGAAATCGAAACTTGTAATAATTTGAGCGCAGAACAGATTATAACACCAGGTAATGGTACGATCAAAGATAAACATCCGCTGTGTCTGTATCTCGAAACGCCCTGTAGCAGAGCTGATAGAATAATGTGGGTATAGCTCAGACTAGAAAAACTCAGAGTCCGTTAGTGTCCATAATAAAATGGTGTCCGTCTATGACATGAAGCATGTTGTCTTACTTTCACCCCAACCGCTCGTCCAATGATATTCTGCAATGGTAAGAGAAAGGGGAATAAAGAACCTATTCTGCAGCTCACTGCGAGCCACTGCAAGCACTGAGGAATTGACCGATATACACAATGGACAAGTTCACATCGAAAAGAACGGATGAGTCGGCAGTCCCCACTGATACCGCTCCAGCGGTCACAGAGGCAGAATTGGTGGTCGTCTGGGTAGGGACCAAACTAGAGGTGCTCGAGGTAACGGCACTGGAACTGGGAGGCGAGGAACTGGTGGTGGGTGGGGCTGAGGTAGTAGTTGGCGGTGGTTGCGATGTAGTCGTTGGTGACGGGATCCAGGTGGTCAGAGGTATATCTACACTGGTAGGTGTTGGGGAAGGAGAGGGGGAGGGAGAAGGAGAGGAACTTCCAGAACCAAAGTCCCATGAACCGGTCAGGACACCAACCGAAACATCGGCAAAGAACTCAAAGAGGCCTTGAGAGAAATCAAGGCCAGCATACGGACACCCTGGGCACTGTTGTTGTTATGGTAATGATTGGTATATAGAAAGGGGAGGGTGTGAATACCACATACCTCGTCCATAATTTGGGCTTGTGTTGTCTTACCATTGGCTGTGATGGTAATCATCTGGAAACAGTATTGACCTCCATTGTATTGCTAAATGGCGGGTTAGACATGTCTTCCTATGCAGAGTAAGGAAAAGTTACCGCAGAGTTGAGTGCAACAATCTGATAGCAAGTGAGGGTGAGTAGGGATGTCAGACCCAAGAACGAAAAGCACGCACAAAATCGCTCGGCTGGTTAGTTGAGCCACAAGCGCCAAGTCCGACTGCGTAGAAGGTGAAGCGGGCGTCGTCAAAACGCTTGTAAAGGTTGACTTCCCCAGGATCGCGACGGGCAAGGTCGGCTTGTCGATGTACATGGTGCCGCCTACCCTGGTGTGTATGTGCGAGGGAGGGAGAAATAAAGGAGAGGGCAAGAGAGAGGGCCAACGCGAGGCTGGCAAAGAGCTGCATGATGGTAGATTCTGGAAGTGAAAGAGTGAGTGAAAGAGTGACTGGCCGCTGCTCTGGCAAGAAAATTAGGCACAAGAAAGGTGAGGAGAGAAAGGAACGGGTCCCGGGTGGGGCTGGCAGCTGTACACATTTGGCGGATGGCGCGCATCATGGTTGTTACTTACCTAAGCAATAACCGAGTCTAACAGCGACAGATAGGACAAAAACAGAACATATTAGGACTTTATTCCCTTAAAGGCGGACAATGAGACATGTGTATCTACACACGGCATAGCTCTATCTCCGCCATACCTACATCTTAACATCGCGGCCTCGGCTGCAGAGCGGCTGAATCACCGTAACCTGCGTGCGCAAACTCCTTAGATGACGGTCTTCCACGGTTACTCCATCGACAACTCACCGTTATGAACTTGAGAACTTCGTCGATCAACAAAACTGGCGCGCTGAAGTACAGCACTGCCTTCCACTCTGCCCAGTTGAGCGGCGTGATGGCGAACAGCGACGTGAAGAACGGAATGTACAAAATCCCAAAGTGTAGTCCCATACTCAACGCAATGGCAGCCACAAGGAACGGGTTCTTCCAGATCGGTAGACGGAGCAAGCTTTCGTTCTCCGACAGGGAGTTCATGGCGTTAAACATCTCCACCGTGACGAGAATCGAAAGACTCATGGTCGTAGCGCGGCGTGCCATCTCGTTCGAGAACATCTCGCATCCAATCTCAGGGAACAAGGTTGTGCATTGATGGAAGTGAGTCTAGCACAAGTTGAGTCGGGTGATCCATCAAGAGACTTGGTCCACTCACGAGTTGGTGGAACGTGATCTGGGGTCCTCCGGAGTAGTAAACGAACCACCACGCATACCCAAACACAGTAGCGCAACCGACATAAATGCCAATCACCAGGTATCGGAAGAATAGCCATTTGCCTACTAGCGGCTCCTTGGCATTCCGCGGAGGTACGCGCATGATGGAGTGATCGGCGGGATTGAATCCAAGGGCAGTGGCTGGTAGACTGTCCGTAACCAGATTAACCCATAACAGCTGGACAGGAATCAATGCCTCCGGCATGCCCAACAAAACAGTAAGGAAGATGCTGGGGGGCCAGGTAAACGATAACGCAGCGCCAGCTAGAGTTGATTCATACCTGACGACCTCGCCAATATTGGAAGAGATAAGGTATCGAATAAACTGTTTGGTGTTATTATATATCAGTCTACCTTCTTCCACAGCTTGCTCTATCGTTGTGAAATTCGAATCTGCGAGAACCATGTCTGCCGCGAGCTTGGCAACATCGGTGCCACTACCCATCGCAACACCAATGTCTGCTTTTTTCAGTGCTGGAGCATCGTTGACGCCATCGCCCGTCTAAAAGGATTTTCTGTGAGAAAACAGCTCGAGAGACCAACATGAGAGTTCTTGCCATGGCGACGACCATCCCAAGTCCCTGAAGGAGATCGACCAATTGACATTTGTGTCCCGGTTCCGTCCTGCTAAACAAGCTCGCGCGCTGCACGGCCTGTATTTTCTCCTCCTGACTAAGTGCGTCGAGTTCTCGTCCTGTGTAGCTCTTGCCCGTCAAATCTTCCTCCTCTTTAAATATCCCAATCTGACGGCATATCGCCTCACCAGTCCCTTTATTGTCACCTGTGATACAAATTACGCGGATCCCCGCAGCTCTGCAGTTCGCGATAGCTAGACGGACCTCGGGGCGCGGGGGGTCGAGCATACCAACGAGAGAAACAAAGACGAGGTTTTGTTCAAAGCGAGCATAGTCTTGTGTGTTCTGGCTAAGGTAGTGTGTAGCGTCTGTGTCCTTCACGTCAACATAGGCCGTGGCAAGTGTTCGTAGACCTTTGGAAGCGTAAGAAGTGATTTGTGCGAGAATGATATTCCTTAGTTCAGATGTCATGGGAATGTTCTTGCCGTGTACCATGACAGATGTGCAACGCTCAAGCACGGACTCCGGGGCGCCTTTGACGAACAGAGCACCGACACCATTGAGACGAACCAGAACAGACATCATCTTGCGGTCCCGGGAGAATTCAAAAGTTAATAAACGAGGTATATTGCCCTCATAATACTCGCTGACGGCACTTGCTCGAGCGGCACGTGTCATGGATGACAACGATCTAGCGATTTCTGCGTCCGGACAGCCCAATTTCTCGACAAGGACTTTGAGCGCAGCCTCTGTAGGTTCTCCGACATTGTTGTAGGTGCCTTTTTCCTGGCGAACGATGAATAAACGAAATCACGTGCGAGTAAAAGACTGCGTACGTCCTGGTATATAATCTTTGCGTCGTTACACACGGCACAGATCTCTGCGAGTCTGCGGACGGGGTCGAGACTCAAATCAGAACTCTTACCCCCTGAGAATTGAACAGAACCATGCGGCGAATACGTTGCTCCTTCAACTTGGTATTCCCTTGGAGATTCAGTTTGCGCATCGATCACAAGGAACTGATCAACCCAAAGGAGTCAGCGAAGCCAAGAGGAGCGGCCATTGACGCACCTTGGAGACGCTCATTTGATTTGTGGTGAGTGTACCTGTCTTGTCGGAGCATATCACGTTTGTACACCCGAGAGTTTCGACACTAGGCAAGTTTCGGACGATGGCATTTTTCTGAGCCATCTTTTTGGTTCCGAGAGCCAGACATGCAGTAATAACAGCAGCGAGGCCTTCGGGAATAGCGGCCACGGCGAGCGCGACGGCAATCTTGAAGTAATAAATTGCACCTTTCAACACACCATGATGGGTGGGATCCCAAAAGTGACGGAAATTAACGAGCCAAACCAAAACACATATTACGGATATCACTTTGGCCAGCATATCACCAAAGTCGTCGAGCTTGCGCTTCAACGGAGTTTTTTCGCTGATTTGCTGGGATATAGAGTGGTGGATGTGTCCAATGGCGGTTTTTCTGCCGGTGAATGTGACAATGGCGCGTGCAGTTCCATTTACGACAGTGGTTCCCTATACAAGGGTGAGGTGACGGGCAAGGGTGACGAAAATGAAGATATAAGCGCACGGAGAAGAGCATGTTGGTCATATCTTGTTTAACAGCTTTGGAATCAGGGACGACGTCGATGGACTTGTTGACGCTGCTGCTTTCACCTGTGAGAATTGCCTGGTCTACACGGAAACTGCTGGATGAAATTGAGAAAAGTCTGCAGTCAGCAGGAACTTTGTCTCCGACGGCAACCGATACGATGTCACCGGGGACAAGTTCGGAGGTGTGGGTGCGCGCGAGACGGCCAGAGCGGAAGACATTTGCTTCGTCGGGGGAATACTCTTTGAGGGCCTGGAACGGGGAGAGGAGAGTCTGAGGGCGTGATTGAAGGGAGACGGGGGGGCTTACATCGATGGCCTTTTCGGCATTTGTTTCCTGTACGACGCCGACGACAGCATTGGCAATGAGGATGAGAAGAATCACGGCCGGTTCGACGAAAGCACCAAAGGGACTTGAGTCGGCGGAGTCCTCGAAGAAGGCCAGGAGGAAGGAGACGGCGGCGGAGGCGAGGAGGATGAGGACGAGCTGGTCCTTGAACTGGTCTAGGACGAGCTGCCACAGAGGGGTCGAGGGATCCTCTGGGAGTTCTGGAGGGCGATGTCAATGTGGGAAGGAAGTGAAATGGCGGGGCGCACCGTTTCTGCCGTAGAGGAGGGCATGGTTGGCAGCCTGGTCATAGGAAAGACCGGCGGCGGGGTCGACTGCAAAATGCTCGAGGATCTCGCTCGGGGCGAGCATCCAGGGCGCGTCGAGAATGGTCATCGCAGTCTCTGGAAATGAAGGAGCGTGCTGACGTGGTACCACTGGTACGGCTACCCCCGGTCCGCAAGGGGGGTCGAGGGGGTCAGCTGCCAAACAACCGGACAAATACACGACGACGACGACGACGACGACTACGACTACGCTGCGATCGAGCGCCATCCCGCCATGGGCAACACCGGCTCGTCTTCTGGTCGTCCCCACCACGACGACACCGTCGACTATGGCCACCTTTCCCCGCAGGGCGTCTACACTGGCCCCAGAGACTGGAACCATCCCATCGTCACCCAGCTCATCGTTGACAGGAAACTCGCTCCCTTCTACCGCCCCCTCGAAGACTACAACGACGACTGGGACGACGACCAGATCCTCGCCGCACGCAAGGATCTCCCCGACTCCGACAGCACCATTTCCGACCCCCCCGCAGCCCGCTCAGACCCCCGTGACGCCTCAAAGCCGTCCCCCGCTCCAAAGCGCACAACCACTCTCAAGGAACCTTCGCGCTGCCCAGAGGCCGCCCTCTACAGAGGTGCCGTCGAGTGCCCAATCTGCTTCCTCGTCCGTTATCTCCTCCCTCGTCCTCCTTCCTCATCAATCGCTGACGCTTCCCTCAGTACTACCCTCCCAACATAAACCACTCCCGTTGCTGCGATCAAACGATCTGTACAGAATGCTTCGTGCAGATAAAGAGAGCTGAACCCACCACAACACACCTCGTCTCAGAACCCGCCGCGTGTCCTTACTGTGTTCAAGACAACTTTGGCATCGTCTATACACCCCCTCCGTGGCGTGCAGGCATTGGTAGCGAGGGAATGGTCAGTCCTTCCCTACCTCTTCCTTCCTTCCCCTTGACCTCTCTTTTCTTTCCCTCTTAGTCCCCTCCCTCCTGGGCTGACCCCCTCCGCTCACAGCAAAGTATTCCCGGCCCCTCCAGCACCCATAAGCGCCGTCGAAAGAGTTTCGGATATGATAGCCCGGAAGTCGTCACGACTGGTGCGTCATTCATTCCGACGTCCCTTTCACCACTCTCATCCCGCCATTTTATAAAGACCAGGTCCGACCTGACTGGGAAGCCAAGCTCGCTGCCGTCCGCGCAGCAGCAACACGTCGTGCAAACAGGAGAATTATTATGAGGCAGGTTGGGGATAGACTAATCCCCGTCGGCGTTACCAGCGGTCGTGTGCACACTCTTCCGACCACCGAGGGTGCAGATGGCCTAGATACTGAAAACGGGTCCCCCGGTAGTGCGACCGGCAGTCGACGGCGTCGTGGTCCGCGGACGAATGGCCAGACCGACCTCAGTCAACTTCTCGGACAGATGGGTCTAGGTGGACAAGACTTGGAAGAGGTGAATTTGTACCTCATTTTCTTCTCCACCGATTCTCACTTTACACCAGCTCATGGTCATGGAGGCCATGCGCCTCTCTCTTCTTGAGCACGAAGCACAGCAAAGGAGGGAACAAGAGAGGGCCCGTCGCGAGGGTGTCACTGACCAAGCCACTGCCGGGACACCACCCGCGTCATCCGGTGTTGACGAGCCTGCTCCGCCGAGGGCCCAATCAGGTGCTACGGCACCCTTGGTGGCATACTCACCTACGCAAGGCTCGCGAGCCGATGATCCCTCCGCTGGTACTTCAGCTCGTAGTCGCTCATCGACGCCAGTATCAGGTCAAACAGCCTCTTCATCTCCACGTGGGACTACCATTGACGACCTGACCGACATTACCCACAGTATCGAGCAATCCATTGGCCAATCCACGCCCATGACAGAAACATCAACACAAATTGGTAACGGCGAAGCGCATGCTACTCATGCGTCTAGTAACGATGAACGATCCGGCTCCCCATGCAGCACACTATTCGTGGACAAGGCCAGCAGTCAGAGGACTTTGCGGGAGCCATAACGACATCATGTATCCCCCTTTCATCTTCATTGTCTGACACGGATACTTGAGAACATCCTTGACATCAGGTCGACCCGACTTCGGTGGATTCGCCGATTACAGTCATGTCATCCGTGCTCTCCCGTTGCTGAATCGGCACACTGATATATAGACGTTGGGGCATGCATCATACTCGGAAGACGTGGACAGTTTACGCAACATTAATCGTTCCGATCCATAGATTTATGAGAGCCAATCCGTTGTACAATGTCTTTTCTATTCTTGTTGGCACGACATGACACCAAGCCAAGATTTTTCTCTGCGACGGGGAATGACTGATTTACTGTAACAAATTTCACTCTCCCATCCAATCCTAAGCACTCCTCCCTCGGAGAGCTCGCACTCACCTACAAGTTTTTTTCTATCCTGCCCACTACTACCCCGTGTGGGTCAATTTTATGGATCTGTTTTTGTACACGCCATTCAAATGCTAATGAACCCACCTCTCCGTTCACCGCGATCAGAACAATCTTGAATCCGCGCAGAACGCTGATTGCCGGTCCTTTTATTGGCTGGAACACATACAACAATACATTTTGGACGATTCCCACCACATCGATCAGTATCATGTCTTTACGTTCACTGGATCAAGTGACGACTGCTCCCAGGCATTTCATCGGTTCCAAGACATTGGTCTTGCAAGTTATATTGCAGGAGCGAGACACGTCTGTAGTAGGCATTCCTTTGGCTGAGAATGGATTTTGAACCGAGCAGTGCGAGAAGGGTGCAGCGCAAAGAAGATGAAGACCAGCTTGGCAGTGCGGCCTTCTACCGCTTACTATTCAGCGGATCCACCCATACAGGTTTTGCAGCTTCTGGATCCCTTGCCTGGATGCGGCGCACATTACTCTCGTCGAACGACCCAAGAAGGATAGATGACCTGCCTGAGCTTCGATTTGCTGCTTCAGGACCCGTTCTTGAGCCATGCGGGCAGCTCGATTTGCGTCTACTTTCCGCCTGAGATCAGGAGCCAAGGCCTGTGTGCGAGTCCATCAGCAACACCGCCCTCCTACACGCCCCAGCCGATCCTCCAAAGCCTAGCTGACATGGGAGAAGGTCTAAAAGGAGCATCTACTCACGGCGTATGTTTGCTCGGGAGTTGGCACGGTAGCTGCGAAAAATGGAACAAGGGAGGAAAGTCCAGAACAATGACCATAATAAGAGTCAGCAAAGGTCTGGGTGGGGCCCGGAAATGAGAAAAGTGGACGAACCCCGCATGACAAGATATCCCATGCCCATTACTTTGCGTTTCATTTGTGAGCGACGTGCACGGGGAAGGCGAGAGGGTAGCACGAAATTAGTGCTCGTAATGACAGCAGGGCTGAACGGACGCACGACCACCTGCCAGCAGCGTCAACCTGAACCACGGAAAACTCATTCTTGAACCCAAGAGTGCACGGTGAGGTGTTGGTGTGAGATGAGAAACACGTACGACGTTGAGGTTCACTCAATCTTACGACGTCGACGAAACCATGCTGTGCAGTCGATTAATGAGTGTACATACAAGGTACTAATCAGTCACTGTGCAAATTACGGGCGGTCGTAAATTATCGGTGCAAGTTCCCTTTAGCAGGTCTATGACGGATGGGTATGGTGGAGGGCGAGATATAACTTAGTGCAAGGATACACGGACGAGAGCTGACCGAGGGGGTCATCCTTCTGCATGCAGATACGTCGGTATGGAGGGCTGCTCCATGCTGACTTTCTTGCGTTGAGACAACAAGCCCAGCATGTCTACGCTGTTCCTCCGACTCGCAGACTCTATGCGGGCGAGTTCCTGCTCCCAGGCTTGCACGTCTCCCCGGTTTGCCCTCTCGAACAAAAGACTCCCATGCGAGTGATGTTGCGAGGTCTCAACACTCAAGTGCCCACCAGAGCTCACGGTGGAGCTTGATCCCAAACGTGATGGCTCGACGGACCGTTGGCGAAACAAACTGCGAGAGCTTGGCGCAGAATTCAGAAGACGCGTGGGATAGGCAGTTACCGGTCGCGGAGGGACTGCCATTGGGTTGCTTTGATGTTGGAAATTCTCTCGTATGTCAAGTGTACCCGGCCAGTCTCGAGGTCCCGCAGAAGTATGCGGCCGCTTCGAAACTTTCGGCGCGCTGCTGTTCCCTCCTGGATAAGGTGATGAAGCAGTCGAAATCTTGTGACTGTGTGCAAGGGGAAAAGGTGGTCTCGTGAGGGGAGATATAGTGTCTGGCTCCTCTGAAATAAGGACCTGGCGAGGACTGTGCGGGGGCGATGGAAGTTGTTCGGTGTGGTGGTTACGCTTGAAGCGCCGAGGAGACTTTGATTTCGAGCGTCCCGAAGTTGCGTTCACCCAATCGCTGTATCGGGAAAATGCCAGCCGCCTTTGTAGCTCATTTGTGGATACTATGGCAACTTCCTTGTCTTCGAGTTCTACAGTTTCCGCAGAACTTGCCAGAGAAGAGACGATCAACTAAGTATTGCTCAGTGTGGGTGGTGATAAAAGGGGCGATAGCCTTCACCTTCACACAAAGAAAGAACTTGACACTTGCCAGGCCGGTTTGGACGGACTCCCCAACTGCCCATCGACTGTTGGATTTTGTATCCGGCCACGAAAACGCGAGATTATGTCGCCACACTCCAGAAGAATCCCTGGAGAAGCGGCCCGCTGATTCAGCATGTGCAAATATGTGGGTGGTTCCGCGGCCACCAGAGGGAAGTGGCACAGACATGTCTGTGCTGTATTCATGGTGCTGCAACAGCGGTCGCGAGGAATCACCAGAATATACAGATAACGAAGCCGCAGGATGGAGCAAGTCTTGTGACGAATAACTGTTACTCCTGGGGTACATCGATGAACTACTATCTTGCTCGTGATCAGAGGGGCTTGCGTGATTTGGAGATGGATACGACGAGAACCGGTAAGGTCCGGGGGGCGCCTCGGGAGGGCTAAAGCGGGAGTCACTGAAACGTATCCTTCGCTCGACGAAAGCGGACGCGCTGCGAATTGACACAGAAGAATCAAGGGGCTGTACAATGAGCTGTACAGAAACAATATCAAGTGGACCAATCGGGTTAGATGGTACGAGTATACGATAACGCAAGGGGGGTCCTCTAGATTTAGACCTCAATAAAGTCATGTGTGACGAAGAGGAGGGAGTCAAGGGCGATGGGGGGGAGAGACTGAGTGGCGCATCATAGCGTACGAGGGATAACTCGAAGTGTCTAGTTTGACGGGAGCCGACCACCGAGATGGGTATATGATTAAGGACTGATGGCTGGTCAGAGCAGGGATGGAGATAGTGTGACGTGATGTACTCGCCTGCCTCGAGACGCCAAAATATCCTATACTCTTGAAAGTAGAGTGCGGTGCTAGGTGCAGCGATATGAGAGGGGATGGAGAACCGAAACGGGTATTCGGAATCCCCGACCTCGGACCACTCCTGAGTGTCCGGCTTCTGCCAAAGGGTGGCCGAGTGCTCGTAAAGGACATTTGTTTGGACCGAACCCAAGCGACCCTGGCGCGACTCATAGCAGCGGACTGCGATAATGATGTCTTTGGCAAGGATGGGTTTACCGTCTTGCTCGATCTGGGTGCGGACGACTGGGAGGATGGATATGAGTGGAATGGGATGAAAGAGAGAGGGAGAGATGGATACGCACGACCTTCGAATCGGAGCGGAGTTAAGCCAAGGTAGCCTTGGTAGGGGAAGTAGCGGATGCCTTGATTGCCTTTTGGGGAGACAAGTGAAAGTTTGACCATGGGTTTGGCTGTTGTCGTCGTTCCGGGCGGTGGTGAAGGTGCGAGGACGACGACGGAGACGACGAGGCGAAGGACGCGAGGTGGCCAAGAGACGAACGGAGTGAGAGGGAAAAGAAGCAGTTGAGATAAATAACGACGACAGTCTCGCCCAAAACGGAAGTCGACGAGAAGCCGAGTGGACCCAACCAGATCTCAGATCGAGATTATGTAACCCCTCCCCGATGAAGTACACTCTCGAGGAAAAACTATCTCACACCCGTCACGTGAATTGTCACATGTGACCTCTGCTCTCTTCAAGCTGGCGTGACACCCAATCTCCTCCACGTCCTCGCACTATCATGCCTCGCGCCTCGCTGTACATTCCATTCCTCCTTGCCGGGATGATTATCACCGTAAGCTTTCTATGTTTTCTTTCTTTCTTCTTCTTCTTCTTCTGACACGTCCTCCAGGGTTCCAGCAACTCTCTCTGGAGCAAATGGCAGGTCAGCTTGCTCGACCGGCTCTTCCCTGCACTGGCTCGGCTCATTTCCTTGTCAGGACATGCAATGTGTCGAGAACTGTGATGATCCAGACCCCCGCAACCACGTTCTCTACGAACAGCCTGTTTGGCAGACGCTGCAAATGTTCCGTCCGTCCATCCCTTTTTCATCGCCGCCCTCTCGTTAACGCTCCTTCTAGTCGGCGAAATGCTTTGTCAGTTTTCTATATGTCGTCCATTCTCGTGCGCTTCTCACCCGCCAGCTTCGCTTTTATCCTAGGCTTCCTGCCCGTCCTCTACACGTGGTTGAGCACGAGGCACAATGGTGCTCCTGTGTTTCTTCCTTCCGAATCAGACCAAGATGAGCAACTCCAGGTTAAGCCCGTCGTTTCTTCTCAGGACCTGCGAGGGTGGAAATTACTCCTTTTATGGTTCCCTGCCGCTTGTGATCTCACCGGTACCACGGTCCGTAATTTCCTATTCCCTCCTTCCCCCCGCCTTCCATTACCATCCCTCGAGTCTGATGAAAATCGTCCAACGCTAATGCCGTGACTTTGCCTTCTCGTGGGACAATCTACAGCTCATGAATGTTGGCCTTTTGTACACACCCGTTTCCATCTATCAGATGACACGTGGTGCCCTTGTCCTTTTTGTCGGCGTTCTTAGCGTGATCTTCCTCCGCCGTCGTCTTTGGTTATACCAGTTCGTCTTTCACCTTCCTTTCTTTCACTTCCCTAACTCGCCCTAGATGGATTTCCCTCCTCACTGTGATGGCCGGCGTGTCACTCGTTGGTTATAGTGGCTCTCTCATTAAGGACACTGTCAAGGATGCAGTCAATTTATTAACTGCTCATGCTACCGGCACCGCACCGGATCCTAGCGATCAAGTTGATGCGACCAAGGCTCTCGTTGGTATGATCAACCATTTCGTTTGGCATGTTTCGTTTGATGTAATTCTTATATAGGCGTGTTCTTCATTTTGTTTGCCCAAGTCTTGTAAGATCTGCCCGTTATTTCAGCTCTTCATTCGTTTAACATGGTTTTTTGCAGTACGGCAACGCAGTTCGTGGTTGAGGAGAAGATCATGAATCGCTGGAGCGTTGCTCCTCTTGTTGCGGTAGGATTTGAAGGCTTGTTTGGTGCCCTGACAATCCTGTTACTTGTGCCATTCATGGCGCAACCATCCATGTCTTCTCGTTCTCCTTTTTTTGACCTTCCAAGAGGTTGGTATCAGATGATCAATACTCCGAGTGTCCTTTGGTCTGGTATTGCGACCGCTTGCAGTATCTCTTTGTTCAATTACTTTGGCCTAAGCGTCACCAGACATGTAAGCGCTACAGCTAGGAGCTTGACCGATACCTGCAGAACCCTCTCTATCTGGCTGATCAGTCTTGCGCTGGGCTGGGAGCAGCTTCTGTTCCCTATATCGCTCTTGCAGGTGCTCGGCTTCTCTCTATTGGTGTAAGTGATTGACTACTCGCTGAAATCTGAGTGTACTCATTGTTCTGCTGATCAGTTACGGAACGGTGCGTTGGTAATCAGTTGCCGCATGGCCGCGGCTCACCATAAACTTGTAGTTCATGTTCAATAACTTGGTTCAACCCCCCTCTTTCTTCCGCCCATCGCCCACCTTTATCGCGCCGACGACCGGAGCGGAGGAAACAGAAGCGCTTCTCGCTGCTTCGGCCCTAGATGAATCGGTAACTCTGCCTGCGGACCTCGGCCAGAGTGGTCTCGCTGTACTCCCGGCGGATGATCATGTCAGAACGACAGAGAACTGACTCGGGATCAGAATAACATGACATAGACACGAGGTTGCCGCATTGCAACCGAACCTTCCGATTTATTTAACACGGCATCCTCTCGCCTAGCGTATGTCAATTGTCAAATCGCTTTTAAGTTGATACGCCGAGACGGGACCGCTCCATTGCGCGTAAGCAAAGCAGGACACCATACGGAGATGCCAACACGTCGGCGGCGCCTATATGTTATAATTAGTGTTAATATGCGCTATTGCCTAGTTGCGTACGATTCTGGTGGCATGCCTCGCGACCAGAAGTGGGACAAGCGAGGACGTACGTGCATATTATGGAAGGTAGCGACCGGTTGGTAGCATCGGCGGAGAACCTCGGGCTCAGTGCTGAATCCGCAGTCAAGAACATGTTCGCTTCAGGTAATGTGCGAGGCTGGTGTTCACCATGGCACCACTAAGAAGATGGTTGCGCAGTCGAATGAGACCTGGCAGCCAGATAGTGTCCGTGAATGACGCTTCGGACGGTCTTGGCGCTACTACGACCAAAGTGTATCCCTCTAAGATGGAGCGGGCTAGAGGCATCAACATGTTAGGTTTAAACGGCTTTGACACTCGTTCAACGACACGCCTGTTTGATTTAGCAACCTAGTTCTTGGCGTGTCACTCTTCTAGATCCCCGCAATTTGCCAGCAAGACAGGACCAAGTAGGCATAAAAGGCAAGTCAGCGATGGAAGGAAGGGTCGTCGGAAGTGGGGCCCGGCCGAGTTCTTGTTTCACCCATGTCACATCTCCCCCATCGATGTTGTACACCAACCGAGGTGGGAAGTTGCGGTGGTAGTGGGTCGCCATCAATTCCGATCTGTCCGCATTCGGCGCCAATCGTGGTGTGGTCCGGTTTCGAAGCGAACAGCGCGAGAGATGAACATGTCATTTCGCATCTACATTTCTTCCAAGCGCCCTCCCATCCCAACATCACTCTGTCGATTCGTCGTCACTGTCACTAGTTCTGTGGTTCGCGAACCGCGTCGTTTCTTCTAATTGCTCTAGTTCCCATCCAATTGCACATTTCGGTACCAGCAATGTCGCCAGTTTGCCGCCCAGCTCTTCAAGCACCTTGTCACTAGAAACGCCGTCGAGATTGGAGATTTGGCGTGAACCGGCTCCATATGCTTACCTTGCACAGCTCTGAATCCACACGCAAAAATCGTCCAGCCAGATTCTGCTGTAAACATAGTAGACCTCGTGGTGATCCAAGATTCGTTTCATCTCTAACAAGAATCTTGTCATCATTCTTTTACCTCGTGCCATGTAAGAAGCGGTGTCTCTTCGGCATGCCTCTGACAGCTGAAACGAGCGATATAGAGGAAAGGCAAGACTACGCCTGTATGAGGTTGCCAAGGTCGATATCAGTTCTTCATCAGTGAATAGTAACTGGGAGGCCCCTGTGATGGAATCCGATGTCGCGGATGTATATGGAGGTGGGTCGAGCGCCGAGAACGCTGGCACTAATGAACAAATTGTCCAGGCGCTTTCTGGTGTTGGGTCATCCATGGTAGTTCGTTTATCGTAGGCGTAAGCAAAGAGGAGAGTGATTAATGTCAGGTAGAGGTTTCGTTCTTGGATCCCATCCATTATATCTGGAAGCAGTTGGTATTCACCCGATCATCGGCTCATGAAAGCACGACCTACACTCCTTGCGCGGAAGACGAAGCATTTCCGTTTTCTCGTGTTCCGTGTACACGACTTCCGAGCTATTCGCCGGGTCTTCCCAAGCGATAAGCTCTTGAATATATTCGTCGTCAGCGTAATCTGCCCTATATAACTGTAGGATTCAGCTTAGCATTCAGATACTGTGAATCAACGAACATATAATGTTCTTCGTCCCACTTTGCATGTTCATGCGTAATCCGGAGGTTCCGTCTGTCATCAAGACTACAACTTTCTGCATTGGGGCCCAACTCGTTAATTTCGTTCTCGATGTGGGCAACATGCATGAAATAGCCGGTGTACTTGTTCAGAAACCCATAATATCTCGCGGTTGAATGGAGCCCTGCTGCTGCTTCTGGAACTGTCTGAGACACCTGCCAGTCGTTTTCTGCAGCTAAAATGAGAGTGGTTAGCTGGAATTTGTATCATTCAGTTAGTCAATGCCACCTCTCAGAAATTGATCTTCATCTTTCAATGTCAACCGTGTCGCTCGGCGTGACAATTCACCAACACCATCATCTTCTGGTGGAGACTCGAGAACCTCTATTGATGGTACAGGTGGAGGCTGTGAGGATCGAGGGGCCAACAACTTGACCAGTAAATCCAAGTCCGCGAATGTCTGCCCTTTAACAGCCTTGGTCAAAGTGATGGTCAGGTACCCTGTGCTTGGATCATAAAGTGCAGTCGAACTGTCATCTTCAACCACCGCGTGAGGAAAGTGCAGACGAAGAAAATAAGGGTTGATGTGGACGGTCAACAATGTATCGTCGACATTTATTTCGACATCGGACGCCTGGATACAAGACACGATGATGTGGCAACACAGAGATGGGCCATCACTCAAAACCTACCCGGACTGAGGGGCAATACATTGATACGATGACAGTGTCACCGGTTTGGTCACACGAGAACCTTGGCGTGATCATATCACCAGACTGCGAAAAGATGGGTCCGTGAGCACAGTAACTTGGTCAAGTCAATGGTAGATGAGAAGTTGACCTGGGTGCTCCACTGCGTCACGAATGTCGAAATTGCCGATGGCGCGTAAAACTGCGGCGATCAAACTAAGATGAGCAGGGATACGGGGCGGTGGGACATCTTGGTGGTGCTTGCCTGTGCTGTCTGACCCTGGTGTCACAATTGGGCACTGTCCTCGGCGGGCGGACGTAGAAAGCTGCGAGAAAATGCCGGAGTGTGATACGTGATATTTGCCATCTCCTACATAAGCGGCCTCGCCAGCCTGCATGCGAACAACTTATCTTATCCTCGGCACTTGGTAGAATTTGCTCTCTCCACCCCTCAAAAGCCACGTCGATGGACCCGCAGGTGAGCACATCAGGCACTACATCTGCACCACTGTCAACTGTGTCGTTTGTTCAACATCTAGAAGTTGAACGCGTATCCGCCGCTCGCGATCGTGGAGCAGCTCGTTATTCGGGAGAAACGAGGGAACTGTATACCAATCTTCATTCAGCTTCCTGCAGATCTCATCACGCCATGCATGGCATATCTTCGTATCGCGAAAGATTCCAAATACAGCTTTCTGCTTGAATCTGTGATCGCTGGAGAGAACATTGCCAGATACAGTTTCGTTGGCGCAGGTGCGTTGCATCCGTCAGAGTGCATGGAAAGACGGACTCGGCCTTCTGCAGATCCAATCAAGGTCATCAAGACTGGTCCTAACGAAGAAATCACAGGGGATCCTATGGTGGCACTCCAGAAAGAACTTTCAGCATACCAATACATCAAAGTCCCCGAAATCTCAACCTTCACTGGTGGTGCCATAGGCTATGTTTCGTATGACTGCATCCAATATTTCGAACCAAAAACTGCTCGGGGGCTGCGGGACCCCCTTGATATCCCAGAATCCGCATTCATGATAGCGGACACACTCCTTATATTTGACCATCTTTTCCAAACACTCAAGGTCGTCTCGCACGTATTCTATCCGAGGGATGCAGGGACAGCAAATTTGTCCTTTGTGTATCAAACCGCACAGTCCAAAGTACGGCGACTTGCCAAAGCGCTTCTCTCACCCATCATCCCAGAAGTTCCTCAAGCTCCAATCCGACTCGGACACGAGGCTGTCTCCAACGTCGGAAAAGAAGGTTATCAAGGGTTTGTAACCCGACTAAAAGAACACATTGTCGCAGGTGACATCATCCAGGCCGTCCCGTCGCAAAGACTCGCACGCCCCACAGACCTTCACCCCTTCAACGCGTACCGGCATCTCCGCCGGGTGAACCCGAGTCCGTACATGTTTTATCTGGACTGTGGAGATCTGCAGCTTGTTGGTGCTAGCCCGGAGACACTCTGCAAAGTGGAAGCCAGCAAGGTGTATAATCATGCTATTGCAGGTACCACGAAAAGAGGCCAAACACACGATGGTTCGTACCTTTGGTCCTCGTTTGGTCACGTTTGAATCTATGGCAGCATAGAGGACAAGTTACTGGCGGAGCAACTGACTGCATCTGAGAAAGACAAAGCAGAACATATCATGCTTGTCGATCTTGCACGAAATGATGTCAATCGTGTATGCAGACCAGAAACTGTTAAGGTCGACCACCTCATGCAGGTTCAAAAATTCAGTCACGTTATTCATCTGACCTCACAAGTATCTGGATTATTGCGGGACGGCCTGACGAGGTGAGCGAACGATGTCCGACGAGGGGACGGTGACGGAACTTGCAGAAACAACACAGATTCGATGCTTTTCGCTCCATTTTCCCTGCAGGCACTGTATCTGGTGCACCCAAGATCAAGGCGATCGAAATTGTATCGGGATTAGAGCAGGAAAAACGTGGTGTCTATGCTGGAGCTGTGGGTCGATTCGATTTTGCAGATGATGCCATGGACACTTGCATTGCTATTCGGACGATGACATTTAAAAATGGCATTGCGTACCTCCAGGCCGGGGGTGGCATTGTGTTCGATAGTGTAGAAGAAGATGAGTACATCGAAACCATCAACAAACTGGGTGGAAATATCAGGGCGCTAGCTGCAGCGGAACGTAAGTCCCACAGCGTTTTTGCTCAATTACCTGCTAAGGAGCAGCTCAGAGTATTGGTTCGATGTGCAAGCAGAACAAACGAGATCTAAATAGCTATGAGACGAATGATACAAAGTCACATCATGCTTCTGGACTTGAGAGTTTTTCCAAGATCATCATCCGGTCTCTTTGACGCTCCGACTCCTTCTCTTCCCCCTGCCGGGCGAGAATACCTTCTCTCCCAGCAATACTAAGCACTCCGGATATTAATTGAGCAGTGCGTGGGCTTTCATCGTTGGCCGGAATGGGGTACATAACGATACGAGGATCGACGTTGGAATCCACGATGCCAACAGTCGGAATGTGCTGTATAGCACATTCACGTATCGCATTCATATTAGCCATTGGGTTAAGGAAGATGACGAGGTCGGGGGTAATGAGATACTTTTGACTTCCGGATGGGAAGAGCTGCCTTCTGTTCGTGAGGATTCCAGGGAGCCATCGCTCCCCTATGTGATATCCTTGATCTTCTAGCTTGTTCGCTGCGTGACGGACAATTTCTCGGAGGTCTGGACGTGTGCCGACGAAAAGTACGGTGCCCCCACGCTGGGCTATCGCTTTGACAACGCTAGCTGCTCGCCGTAAAAGCGGGACAGTGTGATCTAAGTCAATGAGAGTGAGGCCAGCACGGACTCCAAAGGCATATGGTAAGAAGTGCGGATTCATGAGTGATTTTGAATGACCGAGATGCGCGCCGGCGGCAATGAGTGCGGATACGGTGAGATGCGAAGGACCACCTGCGCGGGTATATGCATGATGAGGTTGGTAGGTATTTTCCCGGGTCTGGGTCGAGCCATGCTCGCTGAACAAGTCGACTGCGATAAGAGCTAAGGCTCAGCAATGAGCAGCAGAAGAAAGGTGCGTACAGAGGAGCTTGAACCGAGCTCTGTTCTCCTGCATGAGTCGCCAGTCATCCTGAGACTGCAAGGTCATTTCACTTCCAGGAGCGGTGTACATCGTCCTGATGAGTCTCGGTAGACATTTCGTCGCTGTGAGTGACGGTCTCAACGTTCGGCTTGCCATGAAGCTGCAGACCAGTGGCGATGCAATAATTTTCTACGATGGATGAGCTTACCTCAGCGCTATCGATTTTTTTTTCATTGCTGTCTGCTCTTCATCCCTGCCCTCCACCACGACGCACTCTCCCTTCCCCCCCAAAACTAAAAACTAAAAAATGGAAGACGACGCTTTTGACGGTGCTGTTGGCATCGATCTCGGTACAACCTACTCGTATGTATTTAATTGTGCCCTTGATGATGGTCCCGGTTCTCATATCTCTTCAGATGTGTTGGTGTCTGGCAAAATGATCGCGTCGAAATCATTGCCAACGATCGTGAGCATTCCTCTCCAAACTACCCATACTGGCCATGATACCAATTCCTGGCCATAGAGGGTAACAGAACCACACCGTCATATGTCGCCTTTTCATCTGAAGAGCGTCTGATTGGCGATGCCGCCAAGAATCAGGCTGCCATGAACCCTCGCAACACTGTCTTCGACGCCAAGCGTCTCATTGGTCGCCGTTACGAGTGAGTCGCCCACAAAATGGAATATTGCGCAAGTTCTGATCCATCTCCCCAGCGATCCTGACGTCAAGAAGGTAATTGAGTTCACCATGTTTCGTGGTAGCGCCAAATCCATCGATTTCTAGGATATGGCACACTGGCCATTCGAGGTCGTCGAAAAAGAGGGTTCTCCTTTGATCAAGGTCAACTACCTGGGAGAGGAAAAGACTTTCACGCCTCAGGAGATTTCGTCAATGGTCCTAACGAAAATGAAGGAGATCTCAGAGGCCAAACTTGGCAAGACCGTTAAAAAGGCCGTTGTCACGTGAGTTAAATATCCCATCGCGTGTGCATTTTTCCAACCATATCTCTACAGCGTGCCGGCCTACTTCAACGATTCTCAGCGGCTGGCGACCAAGGATGCCGGCGCTATTGCTGGGCTCGATGTCCTTCGCATCATCAACGAGCCTACCGCGGCGGCTATTGCTTATGGTCTCGATCGTCAATCAAAGGCCGAGAAGAACGTGTTGATTTTTGACCTTGGTGGCGGAACATTCGATGTCTCTCTTCTCAACATCAGTGGTGGTGTTTTCGCCGTGAAGGCTACGGCTGGTGACACCCACTTGGGTGGCGAGGACTTCGACAATGCTCTCCTGGAACACTTCAGAAACGAGTTCAAGCGTAAGACCAAGCACGATATATCTGAGGATCCCCGTGCTCTCCGACGCCTGAGAAGTGCTTGCGAGCGTGCGAAGCGCACTCTATCAAGTGTCACTCAAACAACCGTTGAAGTAGATTCCCTGTATCAGGTCTGTTACAACCATGCTCCTGCATCACTTCCCTCTCATGACAATCGGAAAGGGTGAAGACTTCTCCGCAAACATAACCCGTGCTCGTTTCGAGGAAATCAACGCTTCCATGTTCAAATCGACCCTCGAACCTGTTGAGAAAGTCCTCAAGGATTCTAAGATTCCACGTGAAAAGGTCGACGACATCGTTCTCGTCGGTGGTTCAACTCGTATCCCGAAAATTCAGTCCCTTGTCTCCGAGTATTTTGGCGGTCGTCAGCTGAACAAGTCGATCAACCCTGACGAGGCTGTTGCCTATGGTGCTGCTGTCCAGGCTGCTGTCCTCACTGGTCAAACTTCTGATAAAACTGCTGATCTGGTTTTGCTCGACGTCGCCCCTCTGTCGCTTGGTGTTGCTATGCAAGGTGACGTTTTCGGAGTTGTCGTTCCTCGGAATACCCCCATTCCCACCAACAAGTCGAGAACGTTCACCACCGTTGAGGACAACCAAACCACTGTCACTTTCCCTGTGTAAGCTTTGGTATCGTGGCACCGCTGAACCTTGAACCCTGATATTCTTCATCAGTTACGAGGGTGAGCGTACCCAGTGCCGTGACAATCGCTTGCTTGGTGAATTCGAGCTCACCGGCATTCCTCCTATGCCCCGTGGTCAAGCTGAGCTAGTGACTACTTTTGAGGTTGATGCAAACGGTCTCCTAAAGGTGTCGGCTCAGGACCGTGCATCTGGTCGCAAAGCATCCATTAGTACGTCCGCGATTAATCTATGTATTGTGTACTTAGCCTCTTCCAGGCATCACCAACTCCGTCGGCCGTTTGTCCGCTGCTGAGATTGACCAGATGATCAAGGACGCCGAGCAATACAAACAAGCCGACAGGGAATTCTCCTCACGCCATGAAGCGAAATCTGACCTCGAGGCGTACATCCATCAGGTCGAGGGTACCATTACCTCGCCGGAGATTGGTATGAAACTCAAACGTGGAGCCAAGCAACAGGTTGAAGCCGAACTCGCTCGTGCACTCGAGAAGCTGGAGATCGAGGACTCCACAGGCGATGAGCTCAGAAAGGCGCAACTTAGCATTAAGCGAGCTCTCCAAAAGGCAACCGCCGGTATTCGGTGAGAGGATATATGATTCAAAATAGAGCAGGACTATTCGATTGTCGTCTCGTCTGTTTGTCCCATTTGTTTTTGCGTGCATGACACCTGAATCAACCTCGTTTCCATTGTATACTGTATACTGCACCTGGATTGGAGCGGAATGATAGTAGGATAGACCCACAGAATATCGACAACAAAGTGACCTATGACTAGCTATGATGCCAAAGCCTTATGAATTTGCAAGGCGACTTCGAGCGTCCACAGTTCTTCATCTGCGCCATCACAGAGAGCTTTGTCAGCTTCAGCGATTGCTATTACACATTTGGCCTTCTGTCGAGCGGGTAATGTTTGATGGTCAATTATTTTGTCATGCAACTGGTTCGCGCGTGAGTAGTGTACAAGACGACGCGACCATTCTACTAACCTGTATCAGTAGTTGCGAAGCAGAATAGCCTTCCCGTATCGTAGATCTGACTTTGTTTCGGATAGCATCGAAGCTTTCTCGCTTCGAAGATGCTGAGATGTCATCCATTTGCATATCACCCTCGATGTCGATTCCGAGGGTCCGCACAAAGTTGTCCACAACTGCGTTTGGGACCACTCCGGCGATTTCCTCAATATCTCGTGGATTAATTGGTGTTGGGGGAGCCGTCGATGCAGATAGTCTAGAAGCTGACTGTAGATATGTTATTGATCGGCGAAGGTCACCATTAGAAGTGTCTATAAGTGTGGTTATGACCTCAGGGGTGACATTAACATGTTCTGCAGTGGCGATGTGCATGAGTCGAGACGACATTGATGATGAGTCTAGGGGAGTAAATCGGAACTTTGAACAGCGCGAGGCCAGCGGCTGGATGATGCTGGATGATGCGGCCTCAGAGGTGCCAGGAAGGCGAATTGAAGTGCACTGACCGCGTGACATAGTTACAAACGAGACAAAAGCGAGTTATTCGCGCGTATGTCTCCATGATACGTCGCAAGGCACCCTGAGCGTCTTGAGTCATTGAATCAGCTTCGTCAAGAATGACAATCTTGTACGGTGGGCATGGGTATGAGTTGCCATCCGAGGCAACTTTTTGCGCTCTCGGCGTTTGTCGGGCGAACGTCTTTATTTTCTCTCTGACAATGGAAATACCTCGCTCGTCTGATGCATTCAGTTCAAGCACGCGCTCTCGGAAGTTGTCTGGACTGGAAAGCAACGACAAGTCAGATAAACACACGATCGATAGGAGCCAACACGTTGCGCACCCAAAGAGTTGTCGCGATAACGCAAGAATCGTGGATGTCTTTCCTGTTCCTGGGGGGCCGTAGAACAACATATGAGGAAGCTGCGAAGTCGGTCAGAGGAACCAGGGAGTAAAAGGAACGGAAACCAACATTAGTAGAAGACAGTGCCTTGCGTAATACTGTCACTGTGTGTTCTTGGGCAGAAATGTCGTCTATGGTCCGTGGACGGCTGACGGTGGGGATGTGGTCAGATCAGCGATCGTGCAGGGAAGTGTATTCACTATTTTTCCACCCAATGCTGCAACGGGGGTACTGCAGACTGTTTGGATTCTGCCACTGTCTTCGTTTGCTGAGGCTGGAAGAAAGCCATTGCAGTATCAAGCTCACTCGTTAGTAAGTTACAGTTCTCGAGACGCGTTTCGACAAGGGCGCGTCGCGTATGACAAAGCAATTCCCACACACTCCTCACGCTGCCGACGCGACTCGAAACACGCTCTCTTCACGTCGGTCAACATGGTGTTCCCCGCCCCAAATGTCGGTGAGTGCAGCAACAAAAAGCGCGTCTGATTTATTGAGGAACGTGTCTTAGCCACCTCTGGCGCGTTTACATCGTCCAGTGAGTTCCCTGATCACCGTTTCTGTGTCGGTTAACCACATCTATCGCAACAGCACACAAAGATCCCATCGCCGAGCTGAAGAATGGAAAAGTCATCTTCAAACAAAAGCCAGTTTCGTTTGAAAAGGCTTCAGAGACCATGCAAGGTAAGCATGATGCGTGGTGTCGCATACCCGTCTTGATGTGCAACCAGAAATTGTAAAATTTCGTGAGATGCTCGACTCGCATGTCCTGAACCAAGGTCAGCCTCTGACCAGCATACCGGAAGAACACAGACCCCTTATAGTTAAACTCGCTCAGGAGAGGTACGCTGTCGATCCAGTGCTACCGTGAATTCCGCCAACCCAACCTAGTGACAAGGGTATTGTTCCTCTGGCCAAACAGATCCGTTCGATTTTACTCCCAAGTCCAGGCGAAGTCGAGGATGCTCACCGTTTCACCCTTGAATCGAATCTTCCCCTTCTAGTATTGGAACATGCAATTAAGATGGTGATGACTAGAGTTAACTACGGCCCCGAAGGTCCCTTGGGTCAGAAGCTTCCTGCGACAGTTTGTGTTTGGCGGTGGGAAGTACAAGACACCTACAAAGACTGGTTGCCAAAATCTGCTAGAGACAGCGCGGACATAAGACTGGCCGAGCGTATCCAGGTACGCGATGGCTTCGTGGTGTGCTGCAAGCGAACTTTCTGACAATAAACAGGCAAGTGCAGACTTGCGTGCAGCCTTTGAAAATCTTTCCCAAGCCGAAAGAGACACTATTCTCGACCCAAAGGGTGTCATTAAGCTTCCTGCGAAGGATATCAACAAACCCGAAACCGGTACTATCTCTGCGAGCGTTGGTGGAGGTTCCTCGCAGGATCATACATCGAAAGACGCACCTACTGACGTGGCTGGTGGCGAGGTGGTGAGCTTCTTGAACATCTTTGTCCTCTGGAACTCAGGTGTGATATTACCATAGGTCTCTGAGAACCTTGCACCGAAAGGACGTATGAAGAGGGCTCCCGACCCAGAGAAAGCTGCCAAGGTAATACACCGCTACTTCTGTCAGTTTTTTTTCGGTGTTCAATTCTTGTCGCAGATCAAAGATAAAGAAGAGAAGCGAGCCGCAAAAGCAGAGAGAGAAAAGAAACAGAAGGAAGCTCAGGACAAATCCCGTTCGATCATGGCTAATTTCTTTGGCAAAGCCAAACCCTCAGTTCGGGATTCGCCCACCAGAGACTCAAATGCCTCTGCCGACCCTTTGGTGGATGGCGAATTTCAAAGGACGTTCAAGCCATTCGTGTTGAAGAAGGACGCGCAAATCGCACCGTATAACTGGTTCTTGGAGAGCAAGAGGAGATCTCGCAATTGGACGACGGGCGTAACTCACGAAGAGGCTATCGTCGTTGACGATGACGCAACAGTGCAAGGAGTCCCGGATCCTGGGATGTCATCCGATGAGATAACGGTTTCGATGGCCCCTGGTGATTCACCTGCGAGTTTGCGGAAGTATATCGGGGAGCTTCGCCAGCGCGGTAGTCTTTGCCTAAGAGCGCGCAAGATGTCCTCGCTCAAGACGTATAACCCTCGTAACATCCGGGATACAATATCGCAACTTAACGACGCCGAGATCGCAGGTGACCCCACACAAGTTCGTCATTTACTCTCCATTCTCCGAGACCGCCAAGTCTTCCCAGCCAAGGTGCTCATCTTTCACGGAGACTCACGCCCAGGGTGTTATGGTACATGGACCCGTAACTCTCGCATAGTGGGTCCGCGCACACCACTCGAGCGTGATGTATTGGGCCATGATTATGGATTTGATAGCGGGGAAGAATGGGAGGACGAAGGCCCGGGCGATGCAGATGATGTGGTAGATGATGGAGACGATGACGAGCCAGACGCTGAAGACGCGGACTCAGATTTGGACAGCTGGCTAGTTGACGATGACGATGAAGTTCGGCCACCTCTCGACCTAGATGACTTATCACCTCCACCCTTGGATCTGTCAATGCCTCCACCGAAACGGAAAGCCGAAAACTTCGAGAAGCAGCAGTCAGACAAGAAGCGAAAAGTGGTGGTACCACTTGTACCCTACGCGAAAGGTCCATTCTGGGAATCGTATATCAGCCACTGTGAATATGATTCCTTCAATGTATATCGCATACAACTTCTGAATGGTGAGGGTCCTTGTTTTGGGTCTGTAACCGAATTAATTGATCTGTTTGTCAGATACGCCACACCCTATCGACCCATTCACTTTCGTCTCCGTTGTTTCTAAGGAAGGACAGAATTCCCAAGTTGATCCGTCTTTCGCTGTACTGTCTTTACCTGGCGCGGCCCAACCTCTGGCTGGTACAGCAGCTCCATCAGCCTTGAAGCGCACGACGAGCTCCATGCCAAAAACAAATTTCCCTCAAGCACACCTGGACACATTACTCACAAAGATAACCGACCTCGCCACCCCCAGCCTTAATTTTCTCGTCGAGAGTATTTACCAAGATCTTCGTATCCACAAGGTCAAAAAGAAAGCAATTGAAGCTAAAGTGCGGGAAATAGGTGAAAAGTCGAAAGACAAGAAGGTATGGGTTGTCAAACCGACAGTACAGGTTAGTTCCATGCTCTCTTGCGATACTGTTGACGCCCTAAATCGCGTTCGTAGGCTTTGCACCAGTCCTCCTAAATTTTAGAAATGTGTATTGATCTTATGCTATTCTCATTTCCGACGTATTACTATATCCCTTACACACTCCGGTGATAATAAGACAGCTGAGACCAGTCACAATCAATGATAAACAATACAAGATATACTGAAGCAGTGGAGAAAAATTAGATGACCTGACACCTAACCAGATTACTAGTAATGTCATGAAGTTGCCAACCTCCAGGCAACCTCTACTTTTTGGAAGTCGTTTGCATCGGGCATCGCACAATGAACATCGCCAGACTCTCCGCCTGATCATGCTTTATAGCATCAGCGTAAGGTTCTACAAGATTGGCTACTCACGAATAAGCATCTTCGTCACTTGCCCGTCCTCGCGTAAGATGGGCACAAATCCCATCCCCTTATATATCTTTAGACGTAGCCTAAGTGAAAGCGCCGATCAGCGGGTTATCATTAGTCCCAGGCGAGCTCACGTCAAGCCATCCAATTCGCGCTGATGGTCCTGAGCTGGATCAGACACCTCTAGTTTCCGGGCGGTGTCTTTCAGTGCAGCGAGCTCCGCTTCTTCGCTCGCCAGTGAGTTCTCAGCATCTCGTATCGCCTTGGCGAGAGATATACGCGACGCGTCAAATTCGTTTAATCGCGCAGCATGTTGTTCCGCCTTTGGGACAGTGGGTGGTCGCGTCGACGATTTCCGTGCCGCGTCCAACAAACGAGAGAGAGCTGTAGACGTATTGTCTCACGAGCACAGCTGCATAGTAAGGTAGCACACACATTTAAGATTGGCATATGCTCCATCGTTCTCTTTTTTGGCTTTGGCATAGTTGACTTTCATCTGTTCTTCGGCAGCAGTGATGGTGAGGTAGTCGTCAGCCGGGTCAATAATCGTTGTCATCTCTCGTATTAGATTTCTGTCAAGTTACGTGTCAGTGTTCATGGTCATTGAGCAAGTAATAGGAATTCGTACATGCATTCCTGGAGATCTTTCGATTGTAACTCCCTGGTCATGATGATCAGTGCAGGTGGGCGAATCAAAACAGGAGACACGCTCTGTACCGAGTCACGTGAATTTCACGTGCCCTATCGATGCTACCAGCTTCACGTCCTGGAGCCCACTTATGACTGAGCTACCAATTAAAACACGCATGTATCGCGACCTCAAAGGCAGGCTTCACGGTTTGGTCTTCCAGTAAATAACACTATTACCGTAACCAGCAATCGCACATTGCTCGACCTCAACATTTTTCTTCCACACTTTTCCTGATAAATCCCTTACAGTCGCCTTGCGTCTGGCTAAGATGAAGCGACCACCTTCAGGTCTCTCCAGTGTTGTAGGTGCGTTGAGACTTGTCCTCTTTCCAGTCCCTAGTTGGTAATCATGGTTAAGGCCCCAAGTCACAAGATCTCGGCCGGAGCCTCCTGGACCAGCGTGCAACTCAGTGTCCAAAGACAACAGAATGTGACCAGTGGGTGAGACTGAGATGGCACGCGGGACGATCGGTGATAACCCCTGTTCCTGTTCGTCGACTAGTATACAGTGATCATCAAAATATCAACTATCAATGGCATCTTGACTCACATTCGCGCAGATCACTGATGTTCTTCACACGAACGGGTTTACCTTGAAAAGTGGAAAACGAGCTGTTGCCTAGACCCCCCCACTGGCCGTTGCCACAGGAGAGGATGTCGACATAAGTGAGTGATTCTCGGGCATTTCGTTCCACGACGAAGTAGGTCAAGTCACCACCTACAACAGATGTTCAGTCAGAGTTAGGCCGCATGCATTCATCAGCTAACCGGCGATTATGTTAAGACATCTTGATTTCGTGGAAACTGGATTATTCCCGGCCAGGTCAATTTCCGTCGGGACAATTATCGTGTCCAAAGTTATGCCTGATCCAAGGCCAACCTGCCTGGTCGCCAGTAAGTAATAGAGGAAGCCAAAGATCAAATGTGACCTGCCCGTGTTCATTTGCACCCCAACCAAGTACCCTACCCGAAGTGGTATTGACAAAGCTGCTGCGACCGCCAGCTGCAATCTGGGAAGCCTTGATGGACCTCAATGATGGTATTTCGAACAAAGCGTCGCTAAATCTAATGTGATGATCATCAATCACATTCAGATGCTCACTCGCAACACTTGGAGGAGCAGACTCTCGATGAGATGGGGACGTCTTCGCATATGGGTCCACTACTGATCGTGGAACAAGCTCGACAGTGATACGTGAACGGTCTGCGGCGTCCATTAGGCTCGAAGGTGCGGGGATTTCGATTTTTCGCAGTCCGAGTTGCCCATGTGAGTTCGCGTCTTTGTTCATGGGGTGCGTGTATGTGCGTCCTTCTGACGTCAGCCCCAAAAGGTGGTTGCTACCTGCAGCTATCGAGATGAAGCTGAAGAAAGCAATGAGCTGCCTGAAGTTTGTCGCTATAATAGGACCGACGTTTCACCCCGGTTCAGCTTCTCCTTTGGGAAGATCTCAACAAAATCTATGGTTTGTTGTTCTCGCCCAATCCAACCAGATACCCAAGGTGTTCTGGAATGTGTCTGTGGTATGGATAGCTTTTGCTGTTCCTCATTTGCCGCGAAGACATAAATTCTCCCGGAGGCTGAGAGCGCGTATACACGAGACTCCGTCAGGTGTACCTTGATGATATTCTGGGTAATGTACAAGCAGTGAACATGGATGTTTCGAATATAGGGAGGCACGCCCCCTACCTTGCCACGAAGAGTTGCTTTTGGTGGCTTTGTGTCTGATTTCGAGCCGAAAAACCCATCACCCCACTGAAAGACATCGCCTAGAGCATCAACACACGCGGCGTGTCTTTCATGGAGAGCCATATCTCGCAGTGCTATGTTCTCCAGCCACTTTGCATTAACAGGGGCTTTGAACGTCTCAATTCCAGGTGATTGTGGATCAATGAGGTTTGACCTAACGATGAGGATGAATTCGGTCCAGTACAGCTACTTGGTGGTGCACCTTACTTGTTAGAACCCCATACCACTGCACAGAGAGCTCCGTCCTCGTCCACTCCAGTGCTATTGATGCGTTTTGAATGCGTGGAACTGACTTTGGAGGGCAGAATATGTGCTGCATCATTATGGACAAAGTTGCTTGAGAGGTACCACAAGAATACAGCAGTGGTGCCAGCAACCATTGCTGCAGAGCGCCGTAGCATCACGTATGATGTTCTGGTCGAGGTGCTGGCATGAGCAACACTGGAGCAGAGTCTCAGTAGCCCTCGGGAAGACGTGGCGAGTGTATTTCGGAGCATCAGTGGGGAGGCTCGCAAGTTCTTGAGTCTTGTGGTCTTCCCCTTGTCACAACTACCGGCCCGGTAACCTCCCAGTTGGGGGTCGGCCGACGAAACCATTGAAATCCTCTAACTCGACTTGCTCCCAACATGGACCCATCAGCACCGCAGACAGTTTTTAAAGGCGTCGCCATAACATGCGAGTTCGTCCCTTGTGCTAGCTCACAAGCACCAAGTATGCACTCTAACCTCCTGCCCTCCAGCGTCTCTTTGTGGAGTGGCCGCTGGCCTTTATGGTGGCTTTAAGCATGGTGTACCAACCAAATTCCTCCTTTACTCTGCTGTGAATAGTGGAATTGTCGCCGCGACATTTTTCAGTTGCGTTCCAAACTGGGGACCCCACACTGATCGACTGACCTTCTTTCTTGGTAGGCATACGGGAATACATAGTTAGTCCTGTCCTGGTATTGACGCTTCCCGGAAGACAATATCAACTGCGCAGACAAAGGTTGTCTCATCCCGTTGGGGGTCCAATGTCGGAGGAGGCGGCTTCTCTGTCTTGGGCTGATATCCGGACATCCCGTTTGCTTGACTCTGGAGTAAGTGGCGGACTCGCGGGTGGCATTCTCAACACATGGAAACGTACGCCAGCTTATCTCAAGCTGTTGTTCGATCTCCTCATCGTATGCTATAGAGGGCAGACGTGGTTTAGTACCCGGCCTCACAACGGGTTTACTGATGTGTACACTTCTCCAGTGGTGTTTCAATGAGTTCAACATTTCCCGAATACGCTATGTCTCTGCAAATTCGGCCGCTTCAACTCAACACACGATACATAGTTCTGTCGATGCCGGTCAAAGTTTGCCGGCAGAGTTTTCCACACCTGTGGCAATGCCACCCACTCCAGTTGAATCACCCACCCCCCGCTCACCAATGGATCCCATACTTTCAATGTTTGGCCAACGCATTTCGGACGAAAAGTATCTGGACAGGCTTAAGATGGAGAGGGATTCTCACCTTCGCCGGATAGCAGAACTTGAGGAAAAGAAGCAGCAGTGATTTTCTTCCTCTCAAGAACTTGTTCAGCCCTACACTCTGATTACAGCACTCTCAACAAGTAGACCATACTTCAATAACACCTGTTCCATCGTTTTGGAATCCTCCTATGATGATGGACCCCTCTGAAAACGCGATCGAATTCACCTTATAGCTGTCCTTGCTTTCGCCTATCCATTGGGGTTCCAATTTCAGTGTACCACCTGCGGCTGGCCCGCAAATTTGGTATTGAGTGATCTTACCGAGGAGTGTGCAGGTCAGCAACTCTCGCGGATCAGTGAAAGCTCTGCAAATAGGATGAATATCCTTCAGGAGATTGGAGTAATGGACATACAGGGCAACAATAGGGCCCTCTGCGACATCTGCGATAATCCTGCCGTCCACTTTCAATCCTTTCCATACGCGTTGTCGTCTTCGTCGACTAGCTGAGGCTCCCGGTGATTTTTCGCCACCGGTACCAATATACAGGTGCCCATCGGCAGTGCCTGCAGCTATTATCCCAGTTGGTGATATCGATAGAGAGAGTATGAATGGCGGGGACAAAGAAACTGCGGAAGATGGAGGAGCCGCCGCTGAGCGCTGGGAATCAGTACCATTGCTGGGTGCGGACGATATTGAGAACTAACTCAAGTCATCCCGAGAAAGCATGCCCCCTTGAATGAAATCAAAATGCAGCAGGGCATAATCATACCCCCCACTGATGAGTTCACTTGGACGACCTGGGATAAATCGGACTGAACCGCACACCTAGAAATAAGAACGGAGAGTCGACCTCAGACGAGCCTTGCACTTACATTATTATGACTTTGTTTCATTCGCATAATTTCGTTGGTTTGCAAATCAACAACCCCTACCGAACCAGAGTCCGTACAAAACGCCATCTTGGTTCCTTTCACGTTTATGGAGAGCTACTCGATACGGTCAGCACAGCTAGCTCGAACTTCCGAGTGCTAAGCCTCACTTCGCCTAAATTATCGTCGTCGTCGATACCTAGATCCAGCGTCTGCAAGGTGTCCGAAGACGTCAAGATAAGCTTGTCCGTCCTCAGAGAAAATCGAAGCGCCTTGTGATACCGCATGAATCGGCGCGTGAAGGGCGGGAACACAACAATGCATGTGCCTCACCTGTCGGCCAGTTGCAACCCAAAGGTGAGCAGCGGGATGCTGGGAGTGAAAAGCAACAGAGGAGATCGGTGCTAAGCCTCGTATCGCTTTGAGAACTTTGAATGTGTCTAGACTATAAAGGCGGACAGAACCATCGTCTATGTAGTCAAATGCTTTCAGAGGACGTCGTAGGGGGCAACCACAGTCAGATTTAGCCGTACCTGAACCCACGAGAAGCTGTCGAGATTCGATAAAAGATAGACAAGAGACTTGGGCAGGGATTGGCAAAGTTATGCGATGGCGATAGCCCATCTATTCCGCAGATTGAGTTGATGCTTTATCCCTGTCCATATTATTGATCACGGAGGATTATAAATAAAATATTCCAACTGTTAACCAATATAATCAATTATCGTTTTTTCATGAGATCGTCGACTTCAGACCTGTGGAGATTTGTACTAGTTTCTCGCGCAATCTTCACAGGGTTGCTCGCCGAGAGCAACCGCGATTTGCTGGCACCTCTGCTTCCTTGCCGTCTCAGCGCGATGCTGATTAGAGCTAGATATAATATGGTTATGATAATCATAATTAATCATAATATGAAGACCGCCCAAAAGCAAAATATTATGTAAACTTTACAATTTATGTCCCGAAATGATCCTCGATATTATAGGCCACCCTATCTGATCGTTTGTTCAAATCTCGTATATACCTTCATGGCCGGTATCTCGAACACAATTCTTGTCCCCAAGTCACTCGAGGATCTCGAACACATTTTGCAAAATGATACCAAGATTAAAGTGGCGGGTCGGTCGCAGCCCTCGTTTTGTACTACTCTTGGTTTAATATTGTTGCACAGGGATAGATGGTGATTTACTTCAGCTGATTTCGTGGCATGCCGAGATCCTTAACACCTTGGCTCAGTCGACGGTGTTCTGCGAGGAAAATATATGGTGAGTGCGATTGAAGTCAATGTTCTCATGGACTAAGGACTCGCAGTCTACGACCAAGTTCCTGGGTGCTGTATCTTCAGGTGGTTTTGGATTTTGCAGCGTCATCTTGTCAGTCAAGTGTTTCTCTTTTCATGAGCTATTTTTGACACAGCATGGCTAACTCACAGCGGTTGGGACATCCATGATGCGCTTTACACGCGTGAACTCGCAATCTCCAACCGAGAAAATGGCTACCGAGACGTTCTGGCTCGAGTAGACCTCTCAACCTACCGTAGGATTCCATGGGAAAATAACGTGCCCTTCTTTCTCGTCTCCTTTTTGGATCCAGTGTCGTTAAAACCCTTATTTGTCGACCCGCGTGGCGTCCTCCGTTCAACGTGTGAGCGCGCCGTGGAAATGGGCATAAAGTGTGTCGCGGGTGTCGAGTACGAGGTGAGCTTTCCCGTAAACTCACAGGTGCTGTACTTATGCATGCTAGTATTTCAACTTCAAAGGTAAACATCATGAGAAAAGCGCACCTCATGTTGACATGTAATTACAGAGACGGCCGAGTCTGTTGCTCATAAAAAGTTCTCCGGGCTTCAGCCACTCACTCCCGGAAGTCAGTTGGTTCCATTCAGTCCTAACTTCTAGTAGTAGGCTAAGTGAGTAACGATCAACAGTGCACGGATACTCCCTTCTCCGCACCCAGCTGAATCAGGTGTTCTTCAACGAATTGTTTGACGAAAGCATCAAGTTCCGGATCGAAATAGAGGGACATCGTACGTAGTGACGTAGCTCTCAACAGCTATGTTACGCTCACACATCGCAGACACGGAAACAGGCCCGGGAGTGCTAGAGACTGCATTAGCCTACACCTCAGCTTTACGAATGGCTGACAATGCTATACTGTTCAAATTCTTGGCGAAGAGCATCGGGATGAAGCATGGGATTATTCCGAGTTTTATGGCGAAGCCTTGGGGAAATGTAAGTGGTTTATCACTGACCTCACAAGATCTTAGTCATGACACGGAGTCAGTTGCCTGGATGTAGCGGGTGAGCCGTCAACCAGGTTGCATACCGCGGACAGACGAGCTCATCACCTCGAAGTCATACTCATGTTTCGCTCCAAGATCTATCCGGGTCAAATATCTTCGCGTATTCGAGTCCTCAGCATCCCAACGGGCGCCCAGATGCTGCTTTTGAAGATACTAAATTCATCTCGCTGCACGGAGAGCAATTCTTGGCCGGATTACTAGATGGACTGCCAGACGGTAAGTTTGGGTTTTGTTATTGGGGTTGGTAAAAATGGCTGATATTTCTTAGTGATGCCAATGGTAAGCTACCGTTGCTAATCGGGGCAATGCCTCATAACCAATATAGTTTGTCCCTACCATCAATGGGTATAAGCGCCTGGTTGGGGGAGAGGCGTTCTGGGCCCCCAGCGCCGTAACATATGGTTATGATTCCCGAGGGTGTTCAGTCCGCATCCTATCACCCCCTGCAGTCCCACCAGCGGCAACGAGATTCGAAGTCCGGGTACCAGGGGCAGACATGAACCCATACTTCACCCTCAGTGCTATCTTTAAATTGGGCTTGAGAGGTATTGAAAGACAAATGAAACTGACAACACCACCATTGAGCGCATTCCAGGGCGAATCCTCTCGGAAAGAGGCAAGTGCTCGATAGTTATTGGTGTGATGACTCACCAATCTCGGACATGACCCGAGTAGGTTGTCATGCTGCCATGTTCACTGGAAGCAGCGACTGCAAGGATGATGAAACCGGGCAGTATTGCTCGCGAAACTTTTGGCGACGAGTTTGTCGAACACTATGGTGGAAC
This sequence comes from Boletus pseudo-olivaceus, assembly GCA_038092955.1. Taxonomy (NCBI): domain Eukaryota; kingdom Fungi; phylum Basidiomycota; class Agaricomycetes; order Boletales; family Boletaceae; genus Boletus; species Boletus pseudo-olivaceus. The sequence goes on from JBBPRI010000005.1 coordinate 136,358, forward strand.
GAGAGAACATGAGGTACATCTGTGGAACAAAGCGGTGACCAACTGGGAAGGTAAGGGTAGTGCATCGCATAATAAGCATTCGTCTGATTGTCCTTTAGTGGAGAGATATCTCGAGCTCGCGTAAGACGCCCACGGGGCATACGACGGGTTAATGACGAAACCGTATTTAGTTGAACAAAGTTACGCAGCATAGCTAGTGTGTTAATTATCCCCCTTCTCGCGCACAGTGTGGAACCACTTGAGAAAATGTGGGACATCCTGTAGTCAAAGTGAATCAGGTGGCAGTGATTACGAAGAGACACGCGTACTGCTGCTATCTGGCCAGGGATGCTACTCTCGGAGACAAAGGAGGGAATGATGCCACCAGGAGTGCTGGAAGTGGCCATTCGCCACTCCACCCTTCCATCTTCTAGTTCAAGGAGGCGCTCCACGGAGACATATCTCCCCTTCGTGCCATTCTCTTCAATCTTCGCAAGCTCCTCCGCAGACAAGTCAACAGGGATGGAAATGATTATCCTGTGTCCGTACCATTGGAAGAGATCGGGAGGCTCCAATGGAAAGACGACTTACCCTGACTTTGGAGAAGACCCGACCAAGTGAACGGTCTGGAGCACGGTAAAAACGCGTGGGGAGACAGGGGGTGGAAATGTGTAGTAGAGAGTCCAGATTGATTGTGTTTCAGATATACGTTTCACTTGAGCAACTTTCTTAATGGCCCCAATGAACCTGGTAGCACAGTAAGCCATATAGATAAAAGAAAACGACAATATCGGACTCTTTCTCGTTCTCTGCTTTGTTCACCCCGAGTTTGCCCCAGAATTCGTCGAAGGTAGCATCCTCCTTCGTGTGTTCGCTGACCCGACAGTGCCAAGGAGCCCCGTCGGCAGGTCCTTTTGGCCGGGATAGAGTGAGGACATTGCCCTTTGCAAAGGTTTTCCCTTTCTTCCATGCCACTGTGGAATCGAGAAGTTCTTTTCCGAGGGCAATGATCGTGTCTTCCGAGGGAATCTCTGATATGGCGAGCCGTTCCTCACCAATCAAATGTATTTAGCAACGGTTCTGCTCACCTTGCGGCTTCAGAGTCGTGATACTAAGCTGGTAAGACATGATAGTCGACAAAGAGGAAAAAAACCGAGAGTAACGTTCACGAATATCGAGAGAAGCGATGGTAATTATAGCGCGTGTTCGTTACTACAACAATGGTATCCGACGGTAACAGCGGCGGTGTGTCCAAGAGTAGACCTAGATGAAGCGATCTCCTGCGGACAACAAGCCCAGCCCTACTCAATCCTCACGAAATCAGCGGTGAGGATAGCGTGGTCTTGAGTGCTGTCAGGTTCACAAGCCCACAGTGTCGGCTACGCCCGAGAGCCGCCTCATGCCTTGGAAGTTTTTCTCCACGATTGAGGACAACGCCAACAAATTTACGTTCGGTTCGCATCCACTTTTGCTTGTAAAATCGAACATAGCCCGGGACAGTGGCATATATAGTGTGGTCACGACCCATTGCAACCTGCGGCGAGTGAGTATGTCGTGCATCGAAGCGGAGAATGGATGGCATACGTGTTGTCCGGGGTGGAATTGTGTCCCTCGTTGGCGGACAATTATGTTTCCAGGGACGACATATTGATCTGGGCCGGTCAGCATGAAATACACCTGCTCGAGGAGCTGCGCTACCTGAGAATTTCTTCAAGCCAAGACGTTTTCCGGGAGAGCCACCGTGATTGCGCACGGTACCTCCGGCACGTTTTGTTGCGGTACGGACAGATCCTGGACAACGAGGGTGAAGAACAGTGGCATTGAGTGGAACAGAAAAGACCGACCTAGAAGAGAGAACGGACTGCTGGCGACTTGAGCGCAGCGGGAAATAAGAACAAAAGGCAACATAATGAAGTTGTTATATTCAGCCACAGCGTGACTAAACGAGCGTTTCCTTGCCATTTACCACCTTTCGCGCAGCCCTCATCATCAAGATGGTTCTCCTCGTCACCTCCGACAACGAACAGTTCCATGCTGACAAGGAAGTTGTCGAGCGCAGCGTCCTCATCAAAAACATGCTCGAAGGTAATGCCCACTTTATCCCCTCCAAATCGCACATCTTTCCAGCCACTCCCTATGGTGATAGACGTTGGCGAGAGCGATCAGCCCATCCCGTTGCCAAACGTGTCCTCCAGCGTGCTCAAGAAGGTGAATACTTTGACGATAAAACTATTTTATGTGCGTACGCCACTAGGCTTCGGCTGATCATCGACATGGCCAGGTCCTGGAGTATTGCGAACACCATCGTGGAGAGCCTCTTCCCAGCGCAGACTCTGACCAGACCCAGGATGAGACACGCAAGCGCACGACCGACATCAGTGAATGGGACCAGAAGTTTATCACTGTCGATCAGGAGATGCTGTTCGAGATCATTCTTGCTGCGAACTACCTCGACATCAAGTCCCTCCTGTGAGTGTCGCGTTGATCCGTTTCTATTGGTGTTGAACATCTCCGAGGGATGTCGGGTGCAAAACCGTTGCGAACATGATCAAGGGCAAGACTCCAGAAGAAATTCGAAAGCTCTTCAACATTGTAAACGACTTCACCCCCGAAGAAGAGGTACATTCTTCGCTAATGATGGTTGAAAGCCGCATACTGATTGCACCTTTCCCTGTCTTTTACTAGGCGCAAATCAAGAAGGAGAATGTGAGTTGCGATCTTTCTCGACCGAGCGTCGTTGTTGACGACTTCTTCAAGGAATGGGCTGAGGACCGATGAGCAGCATGAACAGTTGTAGAACCTAACGTATTTCAGTTCACTCTAGTCTTTCCTCTCATTTGGCATGTTTTCATGTTAATCGCTATGTTGTGTTCACTAGCTTGAGTAACGGGGAGACCGATTCATTAAGTGACTCAGATTTACATAAGCAATCGTGGATGAGCCTGAGCCGAGGCTAACTTAAAGTTGGATGTCGCGCGTTGTCCAGTACTTATATGTCTAACTTTCAAGTTGTTGTTTTCCCCCAAGTGGCGCGTCGTTCTTGAAAGTCTACACTTCGCCTAAATGTCTCGAATTCCGGATATCCCTGGTTTCCGCGTTCCACGCGGTTCAGACCAAGAGTCATGGCTTAAAAGTCATGTGGCAAGGCTTTGCCAGCTTAATGACGGTCGGTGCGTTCCTGAGTTTCTGTACCAGCGTTGGGGGTCCTCCAGCCAGCTTAATCCCTTCAGATTCCCAGGAAGTCAGCCTATCAGCTTTTCGCTGAACCACCTGGCGGGGCTCGAACGTAGAGAGTACTTCAGATATTGACCCTGTCACGTATCGCATAGCTAATCCATTCGTACAGCTACTGGGTGTGCGAGAAGTCGGACGGGGTTCGTGTCCTATTCTTTCTGCAAACTGACCCAAGCGCTGGAAGTCAACTCGTATATCTGGTAGGTCTTTCTACCGCGTTCTTTCCTAACATGGCTATCGACGCCACGCAGATTGACCGACACAACACGTACTACGAAGTTTCCGGATTCTGGTTTCCTCATCCGGATAGACCCAGAGATTCGCTCATGGATACTATATTGGACGGTGAGCTCGTAGTGGATGTGGAGCCTACGAGCAGGAAGGTATGTACTGATTTTTTCGACGTACAGCCCAAGCTAACGTCGTGGCTGTCTCCTGCAGGAAACGCTTCGCTATCTAGCATTCGATTGTCTCGTATTCGACAACGAAAATGTCATGTCGCGATCGCTCGACAAACGATATGGGGTATGCTGGTATTATATAACCGAGTGTCTCGCTGATTGCCTGGGTAGCGCTTGAAAGAGCGTTTCTATAGACCATGGTGCAAAGTCAGGGAACAATTTCCTCAAATGGCCGAGAGCATACCATTCGAGTAAGCAATCATAGCGTTACCCCAGCTCGGTCCTTCACGTAGATTCAGCATTCAGGTCAAGGATATAAGCTTCTCTTATGGTATCGAAGACGTATTCCGGCTGGTAATACCCAAATTACAACACGGCAACGATGGCCTCATATATACCTGTCGGGAGACCCCATACGTTCCAGGTACAGACCCGAACATGTACGTATCCGAGCGAAGCTTTGTTAAACTTTGATGCCTAAAGCACCCCTGATGCAGATTGAAGTGGAAGCCTCCCTCGGAGAACTCAATAGACTTCAAGCTTGTTCTACGTTTCCCGCCCTCAAAGTTTCATCCATCCCAACCCGAGTTTCACGCAAAACCTTTATTTGGCCTCCATGTATATCGTGGGGACGAAAGAGGACAGCCAAAATACGAGCCTTATGATGAGTTGTTTGTGGAGGACGATGAATGGGAACAGTGCGTTTCCACCTTGTTCATTGTCGACCTTGTTCCTGATGGTATCGCAGGATGAAGCTTTCAGGGGAACAAATTGACGATCGGATCGTCGAAGTGCATTGGGACCCTGAACATAATCGGTGGCGGATGATGCGATTCAGAGACGACAAACCTCATGGAAATTTCCATACCGTCGTGGAAAATATCATTCAAAGTATTGCTGATGGCGTAGAGAAACCAATGGTTGGCTGCTTCCTTGTTTACCCACCCCTTCTAACATGTTCGTTGTCAGTTGCTCGCTCGTAGCCCAGTCATTCGAAGCGCGTGGAAATCGCGTCTTGGTGGCCAGCCACAGCAAAGCACGGTGGGGCAGCTGCCGCCAGGTCAGTCGGTGCCCAATGGCCACGTCGCGCAACACCCGCCACCACTAGCTGTTCAACTTCGATATGGACCTATTGCGGCCTCACGGTGGAGCAAGGTGTCTGGCCCTGCAATTTTTGCGGGGATGAAGAGATAGGCATGCCACCTCCATCGCTTCGTCGAAATGCATGCCAGGACTTGCAGTTCAAGTGTACCAACTACTCGGCCACCATTGGCATTCCCGCCTGGGTTAAATATCTGGTGCATACCGAAATTCGATGTTGTCCTTTGGGTCACCGCTTTGACGATATTGCACCATGGGCTCGCGCAGTTCGCTGCAGAGATGACCAGTCACGAAAAGACTAGCGTGTCGCATTCAGCAGTTCCATCAGCACAGCACTACTACATAGCGCGGTTACCGTATGTGGTTTTTTGGGGGAGCAGGACCCTGGCAAAACTGTACCCAGTTAAGAATGAAACAGATTCGAGAGCAAGAAAACAGGAAAAGTGTGCATGTTCTAGTCGTTACAGTACTGAGGGGTAGGAGCATGAGAGATGGCCGACTTTGTGGCTTCAACAACAGGGGGCAAAGACATGGTATATAAGAGACAGAAAAGTATATGCAGGGCATCAAAGGCATCGCTCAAGCGTGAGTCGTCAAGGTAAACACAACAGGGAAGCAAGAGTGGCTTCCCCAAGACTGCCCATCTTCGCGCCAGATCCATGGGGAATCTTCACGTAGGGGATGAGGGAGTAACGTGAGAATGCTAGGATGAATGATATGCAAGAGACGGGTTAAAAATGTATTAAAAAGATGGAGTGAATATGAAGAGATGGGGTCGCACGAGAGGCAACGTCTGAGATTGAGAATCGTGGAAGGACATGATGGATATCGCTGTGACAAGTCGGCTGGAGAGTCGAGACAGCTATTGGAAAAGGTTTTGATCGAGGGAGAAGGAGTCACCGCCCATATCCGCAAAATCGGGCTCAAGGGACGCTTGGTAAGACAGGCCAGGCGCCGAGACTGAGCGTAAACCAAACAAGGGATGGACCTGCCGACCTCCCACTCGCGCCAGCGAAGGCGAGAATGGGAGATGGTCGCCAAAAGGACAGGACGCCGGACTTGCTAGACCAAGCTGGACGGTCTCGAGTGGTGCATTGGGCAGCTCTGGTGTAGACTCTACTGACGAGTCTCGACCATGACGGCTACCGGAGTAGTGCGCAATGGATAGGGCAGCAAGTGCATTGGGGAGGACAAACTGTGGAATGGCGGTTAGCATGTGACTGCAGACTCGAGTCATAAGCGTGTACCTGCACATGCTGCATCGAACCCAACGCGAAGCTGTGTAAAGAAAGAGGCGTCTGGGGTGGCTCGAGGGAGCCTCCGCCGGCGGAGAGCGTCACCGTGCCACCCGGAGGGACGTCTCCATCCAGTGCCTGGGCATCGTCATGGACTTGGTCTTGTAGGTCGAGGTCGCACTGGCCGTCATACACTCGCCACCACTCGATGTCTGCGAGGACCCGACGCTCGGCTGTGGCGGAGCCGGAGGAACGACGAGGATGGATGGGGGTTGCGCGGGCGCGAATACTGGAAGGGTTGGCAGCGGAGAGGGAGGACGGATAGGGCGAAGAGCGGACGGAGGGGGAGGAGAAGGAGCGGCGGAGGGAGGGCATGATGGACGATGAGACCTGACGAGGAAGACGAGGAAAGGATGGGTGGGAAATGGCACAAGAGGGTTTTATAATTTCTAGGGTAGCAGGGAGACGATGTGAAACCGAGATTACAATGACCACCATCATCTACCATGGCCCCGTCATCAACCCGCTTTCTCTCACTGCCTATGCCGCTCTCCCAAGGTGCTTGATCGCCGTCGCTCATGATGGCAACATTCTCTGGATCGACAACGACGTCGACCCTGCCAATCTCTCCGATACCATTGCCCATCGTGGCCTACAGACCTATACCCTGGTAACCTTGAAACAAGGCGAATTCATCATGCCTGGCTTCATCGATACCCACATCGTACGCATCCCGCTTCCTTTTCTCATCCATACTCATCCATCTGCTAGCATGCCTGCCAGTTTCCGAACCTCGGCGTGTGCGCATTTAGCGCCCTCGTCTCCATTTCCACACAACTCACTTTTGCTTATCAGTGGAGGTGACCTCGAACTCCTCGATTGGCTCACTACATATACCTTCCCCGCCGAATCTAAATTCAACGACTTGAACTATGCCAAGCGCACATATACCGACGTCGTCCAGCGCGTCATCGCGTCCGGCGTAAGTAATCCAGCGATCGCTACATCCATGTGCTCTAATGGCTCCTAGACGACTACGTGTTGCTACTATGGTAGCTTGCACCGCGACTCAACCATGCGTCTGGCGGACATTGTCCGCAAGAAAGGTCATCCCAACCATCCTTCCCTCTCAGTGTACTGACAACGCATCTTAGGCCAGCGGGCTTTCGTTGGTGTAGGTTTGCCGTCCTCAGATTGCTGTCCCGTCTCCTGACCCATTCTACAGAAATGCAACATGAACTGGCACTGTCCGGATTACTACGTCGAGAAATCTGTCCAAGAGTCCGTAACTGCGACCGCTGATCTCATTCGGTACATACAGGCATTTCCGCTCTCGCCAGCACAAGAACCACTAGTCCATCCTGTCATCACCCCTCGCTTCGCGATTTCTTGTACACCAGAGCTGCTCGCCGAACTCGGCGAGCTTGCTGAGACGATGCCTAGTGTCGCCATTCAAACCCATATTTCTGAAAACCAGAAAGAGGTAGAGGACGCATTGAGGTACTTCAAGGCTGACTCTTACGCTGGCATATACGACAAGTTCAAACTTCTTCGACACAACACCATTCTTGCACATGGCGTCTGGCTTACAGAGAAAGAGATGGATCTCATCGCCGAGAAAGGCGCTGGTCTCTCCCACTGTCCAACAAGTAACTTTTACTTGAGCAGTGGGATGGCGAGAGTGGGTATGCTCTTGGATCACGGTGTCAAGGTCCGGCGTGTTCGTTATTTACCCTTCAATTGCTCATCGCTTCGGACATTAGGTCGGCCTTGGTTCTGATGTCAGCGGTGGCTACAGCCCATCGATCTTGCATGCCATCCAGATGGCCAGCATTGCTTCAAAGATGCTCGCCATCCAAGCTGAGTCGAACAAGTGCAGTCACGACCACGACCATAACCATGAACACCACCAGCTTGTTCACGGGCACTCTCATACTTCTCCGGGTTCAGCGGAGGTGGCAGAACAGCACCCCCAGCATCACGATCACCGTGATCGCTCACACAAGGAAAGGAAGTTCACCAACAAAAAACTTGGTGTTGCGACCCTCCTCTATCTCGCGACCAAAGGAGGGGCGGAGGTCTGTTGTCTGCAAGATCGTACCGGGTCATTCGAGACAGGGAAGGCGTTTGACGCCTTACTTGTAAGCGTTCGGAACGAAGCAGGAAACCCTGCGATGTGGAGTTACGATCTTGAACAAGATCCGAGCCCTGAATCGAACCTGAAGCGGTGGCTGGAACGATTCTTGTTTTGCGGGGACGACCGGAACATCAAGAGCGTGATCGTTCAAGGTACAGTCATTTGCGGCCAGGGATACCAAGCATGAATGATTGACGTTCCACGTACATGGTACATAACAAATATATATTAGAGAAGCGAACATTGCACTACTACGACCGCTGGGCCCGTAGAATACGAACAACATCATGCTCCACCGGGTTTGGTGACACCGTAAAGCTGTGCGATAAGCAAAATACACTACAGCAGGAGATGCCGATAAATCGAGTGCGTTTATGTCTTGTGCTTGAAATGTCCAAACTCCCATTTGAAACAGTCCTACGAACGCCGCCGTCAGCTTACACATGACAGGTTGGATGAAATGCCTACGACGCAGTCAACCTCTTCACGAGGTGTGGGGACCTCACGCTGCCCTCCCTCCTGTCCGTCCGGCCAGGGACCCTCAAGATCTAGCACATTCAAAACCAACTCTTTAATGGGGTGGTTTCGCACATCCGCGTGCCATCCGAGTCTCATCACGGTGTCATACACGATCGTTTGGCCGAGATGGCACCGCGTCTCGAGCGCATAGCCCGCGTGAGCGCATAGCGAAGTGATGCCCGTACAAGCACCTTGAGGTATGGGATCTGCATTATGGTATACGTGCGTGATGGGTACCTGTGGCAAGCCCGCTCCGGGCGGAGAAGGGGGCAATGGGAGGTGGAGTCTGTGCGCTGCCATCCGTTCACCGGGTGCTTCGAATGCAACCGCAGGCAGCCCGAACGTGGAACCCAGGAGGGAGGCAAGGCTTCCTCCGAGGCTGTGCCCCACCAACCAAATGTCGGCGTGTGGAAAGAGAAGTCGCAAGTCGCTGACAAGTCGCTGAACTCTGGACGTTCAAAAGCATGTCCTCAAAAATGGCTCGACGAAACTTACAACACCGGTAGAGTAAAACAGGCTGTCTTTGATGAGTGCGGCAGAGAGACATGGGTCATCGCACCGTCTACGGAGACCAGACCAGTCATGGCAGTCACATACTGTCGAAAAGACCCACGAGAAATCTACACGGGCACAACAGCAGGAAAACAATAAATTGTCATTGAGTCTATCCTTTCTGGATGTGGGACCTTGTAGCGTTGTGCCTTTTATCGACAACACGACGGTAGAGTTATCTCGGGAGCGGAATACGAAGCCGCGAAACCCGTCCTCGTTACTGTCCCAGCCGAAGGGAAAGCTCTGCGGACAGCTCAGACGGGGCTGCGGTCGTGCATCCGGGACGACTCACTGTGTTGATGTTCCATGCGGGATCGAGTTCGTACCAATTATCTTTCCAGGGAAGCTGGTAAGCATTGGCAGCCATCCGTGCGAGCTGTGCAAGCGTTTGCCGGTCTGTGACATCAGGTCCAAGGACCTGGGTTTCAATCCATTCCACTGGCTCACTCTGGGCCTGGTGGATGGACCTCCAGCGGGCATGTTGGAGTGCCTCGTAGGAGCTTGGTCTGTAAACAGTCGTCGGGACTGCTTTTAGTGACAGTGTCGGATGGAAATGCGGCGGGAACGAGTAGTCGGAGAGGAGGAGCGTTTGGTCCGTGTCTTGTGCTCCTGCAGCAAACTGGTGAGAGAGATCGAACTGCAAGAGTCTTGGAAAGGCAGTGAGAAAGTTGGGCGGAAATGGGGTCGGAGACAGCTGTATCGCGCTTGCGATAGGGAGGACGGAGAGCGAGGCTATCACCCGGATGTGCATACTGTAGACTCGGATATGTGGGACGTTGGGCGCCCGTCGGGCCGGCGGGGCTGTATTGGGAGTCAACGTCGACATGTCCCCAATTGTCTATCGATGGAATCCGAATTCACACAAGGTTCGGGCGGGAGGGTCTGGCTCTCTCTCTCTCTCTCTCTGTAGAAAATACAATATATTGTATACAGGTGTACATACGAGTAGGAATCTCATCTTGCTGAGTAGGCATTTGAAGCGATCCACTCGCGGATAAAGGTACTGCTCATCTTTGTCTGCTTCAGGATCTCGGCATCTTCGTGATCGAGTTTCGAAGAGTCTGATGAGATGACGTCTATGACAAACGTTTGCAAAGTGGGGAGGCCCTTGCGAGCACGCTCCTTGTCGACTGGAGGATGGGGAGATGAGTGGTGGTGGTGGTGGTGGGAATAAGAGAGAGACGTACTGGCAGCTGCCCCAGAGAGTGTTTCCCTGCTGACGACCAGGGCCTGGATATCGGGGTCGGAACCAGTCGGGCCGTACACGTCCTGGAGGCCGACAAGGTCGTACTCGAGATCGGGACGAAAGAGCGTGAGGAAGGATCGTGTCCTGTCTGCTCTGGAATGGAATGGTTCGAGGAGATGCGGGTTTGATTTTTTCTTGAGGAGTGCGTCAACTGGAGAGAGTTGAGCGCGAGAAGAGGGTGGAAGGGGGTGGGGTACCTGTTATACCGACGATGACCTTGCGACTTGCGATCCACGCGGCCATGCTGAGGAGGATTTTGTGACCGGCATGGAGATGGTCAAAGGTGCCGCCCAGGGCGACGACGGGATAACGCGAAGAGAGAGAGGAAGGACAGATTTGTGCAATCGTGGGGGATGGAGATGGGCGGGGATGGGATGGGAGGAAGGTGTGAGGGACGGAAGAGAACGAGTCGGGGAGGGAGATGTCTAGGAGGGCGGGTGTGGGTGAGGTGGGTGGTGAGGGTGAGAAGACGTACTGTCGTTTACACGGAAACAGACGTCGATGGCGGGGGGAGGGGCGTCGAGGGACAGGACGCTGTTGAGGAGGACGGAGACGTCGAGGAGGAGGTTGTTCTGCTGGTGGGCGGCTTTGGAGGCTTGCACGTAGACGTGTGCGAGGAGGGTCTGCACCTGGACCCAGGACTTGGTGCGGGACGCGGGTGCCGTCGGGGCAAAGGCGTCGGAAAGGAGGATGATGATGAGCGCGTCTGATGTGGCGGTGGTAGCGGTGGAAATAGCGGGGTCGAGATGGTGCGGGGTGTCGAGGGCGTCGAGGGCGGCGACGAGGAGAGCACGTTTAATCGTCGTCATCACCGGGGGTGCCGTGGGAATATGTGATATTCGGAGCGGCGGCGTGTGTTGGGAGGGTCGTTCACACAACAACGTTTCGGGCGATGTCGCAGTCCCTTCCTCGTCGCGATCGTCCGCTCCCTCTCTCCCTCTCCTCCCCGACCTCCCCCCGCCCTGCCAGTCTCGACCACGACACTGTCTACCGCCTCCCCCGCCCTTCCCGCGACCACCCGCTCTCGTCGCCCCCCACGACCTCCTCCTTCCACATCCCCGCCATCCCCGCCGTGTCCCCGCCACCACACACTGCAACGCATGCTGGCGGCATTCTCCCCTCCGCCTCTTTCTTCCGTCCATCCAGGCCCCCACACTCCCGCCCCTCCTCCCCCTCCTCCCACTCTCATACCCATCTCCCTCCAGATTCCTTTTCCCTCTCTCCAATCAAGCCCCATCCCTCTCAGGATTCTGACCTGCGTCGCATCTCAGATTCGCCCTCCCTTCGTCGTCTGACATCGCGACTAAAGCGCAGCCGCGAACCTCTCCTCCCCCTCGCCACAACTTTGCCTCCCTTCTCCCCCCCTTTCAAACCATCCGATCCCCTACCCCCATCCAACATGCGTCCAAACCGACTCTGTTGTTCAGGTATCACACGCGTCTGGTCTAACCTCAGCATCGACTCCGGTCGCAATGTGGTCCCTCCCTCCACAGCTCGCGAGAGTCTCCATCGCTCTCACTCGGCCCACGATACCTCACAATTCTCCTCTCCTCTTCCGCACCAGTCCATGTTCCATCCTCTCGTTCAGATACATCCCAGCAGACCACCATCGTCTTCCCCTTCTCCCAACAACATCTTCATATCTGATCCACCCAAAACCTTCCCTCCTTTGTCGGCCATCCCTTCGACTCCCAGAAAGCGTATTTATCAACTATACTCCTCCCGTAATCGTTTCTTCTGTGCCGGTCGGCTCTTGACTGGCGGCGACTCTCCATGGGCATTCATCGCATCTCTCGCACTTGTCATTGCAATAACAGCCACCTGGTTCTCCACTACCTGTGTCTGGTGGTGGCGCAATGAATCTCCTGCCGTTGCCGCCGTGGGGGCTTACATGTGCCTCCTCACCGTTTCGTGCATGCTTGCTACAGTAAGCGCCTTCCACTTCTTTCATTCACAGATCACCCACCATACCCTTCTCATATAGGCTTTTCGCGACCCTGGAATTCTACCCCGCGATCTGGATCCAGATCCTCCTCTTCCTGCCACCTCCCCTTCTGATGGTAGTGTCAGAGTCCCGCTTCCCCGAGACCTCAGGGTTCGGGCAGATACGTGAGCCACACTGCTCTCCACACATTTGTCACCTTGACGATCTGTTTCAGTGTGCGCGTCAAGTATTGTCTGACATGCAAAACATACCGCCCACCGCGGTCTAGCCACTGTAAATTGGTAAACGACTTCCTTCGGCCATTCTACCTGCATGCTCACTCTATCGCAGTGCGATAATTGTGTCGATAACTGCGATCACCATTGTCAATGGGTGAACAATTGTGTCGGGCGGCGCAACTACACCTTCTTTTTCTCTTTCTTATTCTCCGCGGTAAGTGACGCTTGGCAGTGTCGACGATGTTCTCATCTTGTGCCAGGTCTTGACTCTTTGTCTCGTCATCTGTACATCCGCTATTCATCTTTATCTCCTCACCCAAAAGGATCACGTCGGTTTCCACGAGGCTCTGAACCGCGGTGTGGGCAGTGCAGTCGCCTTTTCGCTGTCGATCCTGGTAGTGTGGCCGGTGACGGCCCTGCTTGCATATCATATGAGAGTGGGTGTCGCTGCGTTTCTTCATCGGATTGGTTGACCGACATCCCGTAGCTTCTGCTACTGAATGTTACCACGATTGAACAGGTTCGGGCATTGATCGCGATGTTTTGAATTTACGATTGATTTCACTCGCACAGATTAGGAACCAAGCGCATAAAACGTTGATTCCCGACGCCCCTCCTCCCAATCCGTTCTCGTATGGTTCCTTGTGGTCCAACTTTGCTGAAGTGCTCTGTCGGCCGGCAGGATTTTCATGGTTGAACGCACATGCCGTTGTGACTGAAGATAAGAGGCGAGTCAATCCGGGTCTGGATGAGGCAGGATGGGACCATGACGATCTCGAGGAAGTAAGACCCACGGATGAGTAGGGCATGCTTTTTGCTGGTACTGGTAACTTAATAGAGCGTACAACATAATCAACGACGGCGTGAAACACGGCAAGCAGTCAGGCGCATCCGGATCGAGGTAGCACCGCGGAGATGAATCTTTGTATCTCCGATTGGAAAGTGGTCTTCGGAAGACACGGCAGTTCTCTGGTACGCTCGTCATCCCAACTGCCTAAGTTGCGAGGGGACGCCAGAGGTACGACGAGACCATCGTCCATATCGACGACCGAGTGCCGAGGTTGGTTTCTGAAACTTAGCTGCGCCTCGACCGATCTGTTGAACGATAGAGATTTGGTTGACGCATTGCATAACTCGGCAAATTCGGAGTCACGTCTTGGTGTCGGCTTGTGCTGCCCTTCCTATGGAATCGTCCGCCCGGGACCCAAAGTCCAGCGAGTCTCAGCCGATAACGAGCGCATCATCGAGGGCCCCCAGAAAACCCCGGCAGAAGAAACAGCCAGATTCTCAACATCCTCCCCACTCCGCGCCGGACCCCTCCTCTTCTCGCCGACCTCCTGGCCGTCGGCTCAGCCCAGGCGAGTCTAACCGTCCCCGTCCGTCTCCCTTTCTCCATCCTTTGACTTCCGCTCACCCTCATGACGTCCTCCAACAGCGTCCCGAAACCCAGCGGAACACCCCCAAGACTACGCCCGGTTTGCTGCCGCACGTGGCCCTACTCTACAACCATATCCTGGCGTGCATTATATGATGAATCACAACTATCCCGTCAACCCTTCCCCCTTCACCCAGCATCATTCTACCTCCACCTACCCCACCACACCTGCCATGAACGGCGCCAGCGGTCCGGCCATCCCCGCCCAGTACTACCCCATGCACCCCACTGCGTACCCACCAGCTCCGCACGGATACGCTCCATATCCCCAGTATCCGCAACAGATGATGATGTATGGTCCTTCCCGCCCAAACACCTCCATTCCTGAACAGCAACAGCAACAGCAGCAACCACTCGTCGACGTGCCCTCCCCTGCACAGATGCCCGCGACAGTGACGACAAGCAAGAGGAAACGAAGATCCGATACAGCGCGGACAAGGGACAGGGAATCTGATCACGAGGGTCCTCCCAGCGAAAATGCCCCAAAGCATACCCCACCCACAGCTAGTTCTGCTACTCCGATCGACACCAAGAAACGCACCAAAACCCAACGTGCATGCGACAGCTGCCGTAGTCGAAAAATTAGGTTAGTACATCATTTTTTTCGACGCATATATCCTGCCTAAAACGTCGTAGGTGTGACGTTCTCACCGACTCGGACCCACCACTCTGTCAACACTGCAAGCAATATGGCTTCGAGTGCACTTTCTTTCTACCCATTACGGAAACACGTTTTAAAAAGAAAAAGCTCGATGAGGATGCTCCGGCTGAAAAGGAAAAGGATAAATTCACCGACCTCCAGCGAAATACATTATCCCCTCAGACAGAATCTCAGATGGATCGTCGTGTCTATGGTCTGTTTTGCAGCCGCTCCGCCGGCCATCGATCTGACATTCGATTCGGTCACAGGGCCAACCACTGCAGTACATTTACTACACTCACAAGCTACGATATCTTCTCGCATATACGAAAGCTATGATCAACGCTATCATCACACGTGGGAAGTATCCAAGAACGGGGACGGCGCTATATCGATACAAAACATGCCTCAGGACGACAAGCAGATGCCGCACCCCAAGCCAATGGACTTGCGGCTCGACCCCGATGTCATACAGAAACTCGTGAACGCCTATTTCAAGGATATTGCCCCGATACTACCGATCATCACACAAGCAGAATTCCTTTCCAACCCTTCCCCGCCACCGATCTTACTTTATTCTATGTGTCTCGTAGCAGCTGCTCGGAGAGAGGTTCCGCAATCTGTGTTTGACTCAATCCGCTACGCAGTCAACAGCGTAATCAAAACAGAAGATGTTCTGTCGACAGCATCCATCGCAAACGTCCAGGCATTGCTAGTACTGAGCATGGTTGGTGACTGTCATTCACAATACGTACCCAACGCGTTGTCGGCATTGTGGATTCGGCTTGGTACTGCAGTACGCATGGTAAGCGTTGACGCAGCGAAGCAATCACGTTTATTTGACAATTAGTTTAGGCCCAAGATCTCGGCCTTCATCGAGCAGAGTCGGGAAAACAAAACATAGAACTTCGACGTCGGTTATGGGGAGTCTGTGTCATCTCTGACAGGTGGTATGAAGAACCCCGTGTTGTTCCAAAATGTTATTAACTGACCCACGAGAAGGCTAAGTTTGACGTATGGCCACCCATACATGATTGATGTACAAGATTGTGACGCGCGCCTACCATCCTCCGGAGACCCTAATGATCTGTATATGGATGAACTCGTTCGGCTGAGCGTGATACTTGGCCGCGTATTGAAGACGATATACAGGTACGATTGTGGCTTGAAAGCGTGTTTTCGTTTTCTTTTTTTCTGACCCCGATGATTCACAAAGTCCTTCTGGCTTAATGTTTACGACGGACGAAATGTTGTATAGTTTATTAGCTGATTTGGAGAATTGGGAAGCCAATCTACCAGAAAACCTCAAATATCGAGGGCCGGACACTCCTCAAAATGCAGGTGCGAAACGATCGAGGTTTCACTTTCTCCTTGAACCTGCTCACAAACTCCGCTCTCATCAGGTCTCCTGCATCTACTTTACTCGTGTGTCTGCATGATATTCTGGCGTGTCTTCATGCGGATATCGTATACCTGTCCAGCGCATCTTAAGTTCGGGTTGACAGTGGAGACCTGGAGTGCTCTCGTTCAACTTACTGGAGAGTCAATCGACTGGCTCGATGCCCATGAATGCATGTACGACGTATGGCTTCTGGTTGCATACGCTGCAACGTCATGTGCGTTGGTGCAGGTATGTTACCATAGTGGTGGTGGTATTTCAAGTATCGAGCTGCATTCTAGTATCATACATGGGCTCGGCGACAAGACGCGGACGCTGCTGCTAAACTGCGGAAACTACGGGACTGCGTACATAGGTGGGAAGGATCAATATCTCCTGATCACATGTCTGCCCGACGCAAGGCGAGTGCTTTGTTGCCTGGTGGGGTATTATTCATTGTAACCTTTACGATTTAGACTGCGGAAATCATCGCGCTGCTCTATGAGGCGACTCAAGGACTTCCACTTCCCCTCGATCAACCGCCTTTACTCAACCCGACCGGAGGGGTGAAAGGCAAACGGCCGTTAGGTGGGCTAGAATACAAAAAAGATCCCTCGCGTCCTGGTGGTGGGGTATTTATTGCGCATGGCGAAGCACGTCAAGGAGATTACGAAGGAATACCTCAGGGTACCATTATCACGTCATCAGACGAGGAATCTGACGGTAAGGACGTCGTTCCATGTCACAGCTATGACAGATTTGTGACTGGATCCATAGATCGACCAGATCCACTCAGTTGCCGTGGGTCAGCCCTGGTCAACATCACATCGCTGACTTGTATGGAAGGTGACGAGAGTGGCACGCCATCTGCGTTTCCAAACATGAACCCAGCTTTGAACAATATGACAAGCCAGACACCGGGAAACGTGCAGGTGTTGAATGTGCTTGACGTTCCCCAGGCGTCAAACACATTGGAACAATTTGCGATGGCAGATGTTGGCCTCTTGGAGGGCATTCCTGGTGGGATGTTTGACTGGGGTGTGTACAATTCCATGCATCGTTTCAACGCCAAATATTGATGCGCCACAGGGCAGTGGGATTCGTTCTTTGCGCGGTTCAATGCATCAAACCCAGCAGCAGAGAAAGTGGACAATGGTGGTATTCCCGTGGGGACAGACAGCATGGGACAAGGATTGCAGCCATTGCATCAAGTGCAGTCGTGAAGGAGTATTGACCCGGCGGGCGGTTGCCATATGTACATATGTGTAAAACGATAACTTACTGACTGCTAATCGACGGTTTCGCATGTTTGGTTTTCCATTCTGTACGCGACGACTAGACTTAATTCTATACCCCCTTCCCTTCCTCCACGCTCTTTTCTATGGCCCAAATCACCCACGAACAGGCCCCCCGTACATCCCAGGTCCTTCCGACGGTAAAATGCTCCAGTTGCGGCCAGCTGGTTCCCCTCGCCTCCCTTGGCGACCATGTATGCCCCCCGCTCCCTCCCCCGAACATGCTCTCCCTCCATAAGCCCCCAATGTCCTCCAAATCCGCAGCCACCCTCTTACCACAACGACTGCAGTCCCTCGTCGTGAGATCAGACACCCCTCCCCACAGATTTTCTTTCGAGAAGCCCTCCGAAGCGGGCGAACGAGTTCCTGCGCCGAGTCGTGATCCGTTTCAGTCCTTACCGCCGAACAAAACCAATATGGCCATTCCAAAGACGACCAATGTCCCCTTGCCAAGAACTTCCCCCAGATCGTTTGATCGTGATCATCCCCAGTCGCCAGGCGCACGCACACCACCACTTCCACCTCCCGAGCGCGTCTCTACCCCAGTCCGTGATGCCATACCGCCAGCCTCGCAACGAGTCAGAACCCCTTCCAATGCGAGCCGTCTCACCCCAATCTCACCCGCACGAGCTGCTTTTCCAATGCAATTCGCCGAATCCGTTGGTCCCCTTGCCCCTGCACGTCCAGTGGCCCTTTCATCCACTCGAAGAGACAATCTACCTCCAACACACCAACCCTTGATACCACCACCATCTTCATTCACCATCCGTGCATCTTCGAATGCGACGCCTCCGTCGAGTATCCACCACCGTCCCTCGTTCGAACGTGCGCCTACCTCGTCAACGGTATCCACTTCTCGTCCGTCCCTTGATAAATCTCGCCCATCCCTGGACAAGCTTCGCCCTTCTTTGGATACCCGGGGGCCTTCTCTTGATTCACACCACCCCCTAACGGGGCAGAACCCATCAACCCCTCCTGGCGTGCCCTTCGCCAAACCGTCCAGGACAGCTGTTCTCACTCCCGCCCCGGGCACTGTACCGCTCTCATCCTCAGCGCCCATTATGCCACCTCCCATGTCAGCGCGACAACAACCTCCGCCTCCACTATCTCTCGTGTCCTCTTATACTCAAGGTACGGACCGCGAAATCGACACGAAGATTGGCGGTGAAGCTGGTATGGCTGGTGTTGGTCGAAGGGGTTTTGCGGCCGCTGCAAGAGCGGCTATGTTTTCTGCTTCTCGTTCACCTTCTCATCAACCTGCGCACGTGATGCCTCTCGGAGATGGCCATCGGACCAACGTACTTCAGTACTTGGACACCAATACCACCACCTTTGGTTATGTCATGCGAGGCAAGTCTTTCATTTGACCCAAGCGCCATACGTTTTGACCATTCTACACAGCTGCCATTACCCCACCTTTGTCTCCTAACTCGGTTCAGACACCTCCAGTCTCTCCTATTCCCGTATCACCGGGCTCCCATGGAAATGACACTTCTACCAACGGACCATACCCTAGTCTTCCCAGTCCTCATGATGCAATGTTTCAACAGTCTCCAGCCTCTACTTCTAATGACAAAGCTTTCTCTCTTTCGTTCTCGACTTCTGGCGTCCGCATCGCATCACCTTCCTGCTCGCTTTCTCCGATTCCTAATCCTTTTGAACGTCATCTTAGTGGTGAAACAGTTGCTCAGTCTCCCATGCCAGGCCCCCACATGCCTCTTCCATTCCTCGACGTCCTGGAGCCAGAACTGGATCTCGAAAATGAATCTGACGATGAGAGCGTGTATACGAGTCACACGGACCCAAAAAAGGATGAGAATGTACCATCGTCACCTTCTGCAGACTCGGATGTCGGTTTAGCCTATGCGCACGATTCCGATGCTGACACGCCCGTGGTGGTGCCTCTGAACGTTCGCAAGTCTGTTGTGAACGAAGACACGAATAAGGTCAAATTTCCTACTTGTGCGACGCCGGATCGAAGACATCCTCCCGGACCTTCCCGTCAAATATCAGCCGCGTCATTGCGCTCTGTCATGTCGGCTCACTCGGCGTCGTCGTCTTTCGCTGGCCCTGCTCGTGCTAGGAGTACATCGGCAGGGACGCAGAGCACGGTAAAGTCGGTTGGTGCCTTGGAACGAGCTATGGAGAGTTTGATAGAAGAAGGCGCGTCTGTTTCCGTCCTTGCTTCCGGTTCGGTCCTAGCCTCTATCGGCGGGTCCGCGTCTGGCAGAGGCGCTGGGAAGCCAAGTCGATCGAACACAGTTCCAGGGCCTGCTTCTCCCGAGCAAAAGCCCCCCAAGTTGCCCACACGCTCCCACACTAGCCCTTCTCATCCGCATGTTCACTCCGAGCGTGTCGGCTTAACCGGCGAGGTTGCCCGGGTACGGAATAGGGGACCAGCTAAGGGGAAAAATCGAATGTGCGCAGGGTGTGATTCCAAGACCGAGGACGGAAGGTGGATACAAATGGATGGCGGGAATGTCTTGTGCGAGCGCTGCTGGAAAAATATGTATCTGCCAAAAGTTTGTATTCTTTGCTGCGCATCGTCGGAAGGCTAATGGTTATTACAACAGTGTCGACGCTGTAATCTGCCTATCGAAAAACAGGCAGTGTCGTCGAGAGACGGTCAGTTGAAGGGGAAATACCACAAAGAATGCTTTAATTGTCACACGTGCCAAGTACTCATTTCTACCTTCGTTTCCAGAGAAATGTTTCTAACGATACCGTCTCAGAAACCATTTCCTGACAAGGAATTTTATGTCTTTGACGGGAAACCCTTTTGCGCATATCACTACCATGAAGTAAACAACTCTCTATGCGGTGCACCTTCTTGTGGACAACCCATTGAGGGTCCCTGTGCTGTGACGCATTCGGGGACACGATATCACCCTGAGCACCTCCTCTGTGAATTCGAGGATGGGTGTAAAGAAAGACTTGAAGAATATTGGGAAGTTGACGGTCAAATGCTTTGTGAACGCCATGCGGCCTTTATTGGTAGCCGCGATGGTGGTTGGACGCGAAGTCATGATCTTGCCAGTGGTACGCAAATGAGAAGAGCACCGGGCACAGATGAAGGCAGGATGATGAAACGCATGACGCGATTCATTGACCTGGGAACGGGAGGGGACGATGAGCTCGACATCAGGTAATATACCTAATTAATCGACCAGGGACTTGGCTTTTGCCCACTTCTTATGCATATTCACCATTTGTTGGACTTCTATTGGTACAGTTGTAGCATCCAGCTTCACGCTTTGTTTTACCCACTTCAATGGCATCTGGAAGTATACCATTTCTTTTCGTTCTGTTGGTACCTTAGGTTTTCCTGCTTGCGAATCTCGGATTGTTTCCCAACCCCGTCCAGCATTCAGTACTCAGTCATGACAATACACCCTACTTAAGATGGTGTCCGTAAGGCAGCACATAAATTTTTATATTTTCGATTACCCTCCCAGCCAAAGCAATCTCTTCACGCCGTACTCCATCTTTGCATAGATGCTCGTCGTACGCTGTGCCTCTGACACGCTAATGCCAGGCATTGAGTTTGAGGCACGATCACCGCACGATTTTGACACACACCTGACTATATCCCGCTCAGAGATGAAATCATCCCCTGAGGCGCTACCGATCGCTTCGCAGGCTCCCCTGATGGCATCGACAATGAGGTCAACAGCCTCTTTGCATGATGTAGCACTAGCGAGGTCGTCCGCAGGTTCTGTATACCTAGACCCATTCCGTACATGGGTGCAACCCATGGGCAAGGCTTTAAACGCAGCGAACGAGGTATCACTCGATCCCGTATGGTTCCTCGAGATCCCTGACTTGGACGTAGCTCGAGAATGCATCATCGTCAACAGCCTGTTGCCTACATTGTTTGCACCTCCGGAAGTCGACTTGCCGTGCTCTTCAACGTGGGAGCCAACAGCGTTGTCAGATTTCGAGATGTCCACTGGGCTGTTTCGGTATGAATAACTTGTCGTCCGCGAGCTGACGAGATCTGTGTTAAGCCAAGTGATTGAGAAACCAGCATTTTGGGTGGGATCCCGGCTTGCTTCCTCGAGCGGGGACAAGATATAGGCGCCTACCGTAGAGACTGTGAGTGAGCACATTTCTGGGATACTTTTCGAAAAATGACCTTTTGTGATATTTGTGATCATTCCGAGTGGTACTCGAGTATAGAGCCTCACTTTCTCGAGGGTATAGTCGTAGCTCTGTATTTCAATTTAGATTCTCCCAAGTGGATAGGAGGAACTGGAATCATACAACAATATAAAGTGCACGAGCACTCTTTGATCGGACGTGAATCGGTATCCAACAAAAGACACCATCTGACCCACCAGTAACAGCACTTTCTCTTCGAATTTATCGCTGATCTTGACGTTCAATCGCTCTGGCGCAAAGAGTGTCCACCCTGCAAAGAGGGGCTCTCCTTCGTCTAGGACGCGGGAGACAGAGGTGGCAATGGCTTCTGCACGAACTCTTGACAAGCGAATGAGTTCCCGTGGATCTGTTGACTGCAGTTTGAGAAGGAACTCTGAGAAGACAGAGATAGTCCTATATCCAAGCATAAAGTCGATTACGGCTTGACAGAACCAGTCGCTGAACGTGGCGCTGTACATTCTTGCCAGAGAATTGACACCGTCGTTGAAGAGGCCACCAAGGTCGCGCTTTCCAGTCCTTAGGGCGATTCAGGGTCGAATGCAACTATTGGAATGTAGAGGGTACCTGGTAAAGTCACCCTGGTAAGTTTGGTGAGCACACGAACTCTGCATGTAGAGGGAGCCTTACTTTTAGAGCCGAAGTTCCTGCGCTAGTATCAAAGTACATAAGTTGAAATATTGAGGTAGAGTAAGATGGACTCACTACGCACGACTAATTGCGTCACCGTTATTGGCCCAAACTGTCCAGTGTCATTGGTTAGTCGGATGCGCGATGAATCACAAACTGATTCAGACCATCGTTGAAGACTATGTCCATTCCTGACCGTCCGCTTTGTGGCCCGACGATAAGCCCGACAGCCTCTAATTGCGTGCCAAGAACATGACGAGCAAAAGCAGACTAGCAGAGTCTATGGGTACAGTGAACACACGGGGCAGGTGCTCATACCTGAACGACGTTGGTCCTGTCCAGGCAATCAATGCAATTAACACGGAAGACACCCTTCTGTTTCGATAACAACATGTGGTCAGAAACCCAGAAATACCTAAGGTGACATTGTAAAGGGTGAGCGGAGAGTGCAGAGAGGGGATATCCAATCGCACCCTTGGCTTTCGAATGTTCGCTCCAGCTCATTGATAAGTTTCGAGATGTTCTCGTATCTATCCCGATTGAGACACGGACCGCGGCGCAGAAGTATCCGATCACACACTTCATCCCTCTCGTCTCGCGATGGAAGTCATACTCGCAATAACTGGAAAGTCGTTAAGTTGATAAACACACCAATTGGGGGTGGTACTGACCGGATATCCTTGTTTTCTATTCGTTTCACGTACGACTTGTATGCATTGGTCAGAGTGTTTTCCTTTCCTGTTTGCTCCGCAAGGTTCACGATTGTCTAGTGATGGCAAATTAGACCGACGTTTAGGTCAGCAGTCAAAGGTAGCTTGCATGTGGCCCATAGACAGGGATGGTGCGCTTGAAGTGTCGCTTCATAGCGTCCAAGTTCTGCTCAGATGTGCACTGCGGCGATAGGACCGGGGGCGGTTTCATGCTATATCCTGACTGCGTCCAGTAAAGCGGGACTTTGGAAGATAGGTGATTACATCTACCCCCGGGGGTGAGTTACTTACCCGAGCCACGGATCTGGACAAAGCTGAAGATATTCGATATTCCGTTTCTCTGTTCGCATATAAACAATACCGGGTCGTACGTTGGGCATCATGACGTACCTTTATTCTCATAATTGTTTCCGTCTCAACAAAATTCGCCACGTGAGCCTCTTCGTCCACACCTCTTCGTTGATAGCGAAGTCCAGCTCTGTATCTAGACCGTCTAGATGCAATCAAATAGTCCACACGGGAGACTGGGTCATGCTCCGACGTATAGGAATTCGTTGGGAGGTCGAAAGAAGATACCTGGAAGTGACCTTGCACAATCGGTAACACGTACGAATGCATCTGAAAGAATTCGCTATGGGATTCGTCCTCATTTCATGGAAAGTACTTACTCCTGCGTCTATGAAAGGTTTTGAGAGCCATTCGTTCCACCAGAATTCTCGATTGACACGTCTCCAAAGCGGAAGCGTCGAAAATGGTTCGACAAGGGGATCAACTTTCGAGTCCAGGTGATCAACAGAAGGATCTGGGGAGAGGGCATTGAGCTTAGCAAGCAAGTTCTCTTCCGCGCGCGACTTCAGAAATTGGTCATGCTTGTTCTGTAGAGATTTCGTTATGTCTGCTTGAACTATGGTTAACTCGTAGTTACTCTGACGGCGGGATACTCACCGAAATGATAAGTGAAGTACATGCAACCCTTAACATATTCCCTGACGCATTCGCGGACTACCCTCTCTTCGAGTTCTGTGTGTCGTTCTTCCACTGAGTCCGGGGGAGGCGCAGTCGAAGCTACAATTGTATCAACGACGGCTGTGGGTTCCCCTTGCGCGCCCTGAATGATAGAATCCAAATACTGGTGTTCGTCAGACCCTGTGACTGAGTCGTGGGTCGAGGCGGGTTGACGCCTGGAAAGTCGTGCACAGAATGACATTCTGTCTGCGATCGCTTTCACTACATTGGAATTTGCCAAGGATTCGCTTGATGTTGGCGTTGATGTCCCAGAAGGCGGGAACGATGAGAGAGGTTCTTCAGTCTCGATGTCGCTGATGGTGCCCACCGTAGGGTCCATGATCTTCACGTCGTCCTTGTCCGAGAATTTGACACGAGCATTACTTGTGAACTCCTCCTTTTGGGAGGCCAAGGCCAAATCTTGGGCGCCATCGTCTGAGGTGTGGTATGGTGAGATGTGACTCGCGATGGTATCAAGCACGTGCTGGGCACGATCCTTGACCAAGGGAACCGCACGCAGAGACTTCACAGAATAGATAGAATGGTTCTCGTCAAACACTGTTTGCACGATAGGTAAATACATGAGTCCCGACTTCAGCCAAGGGAACAATCGACTCACAACACCCGACATGCGACCGGGCGGTGATGACTAGTAGATATGATGCTGTCAAGGTCACTGGTCAGAACGAAGTCCTCAACCACGGAGTAAATTTCTGTACCGTTGAAGAGATCTATGATACCCACTATGCCGTATACAACGACACTGGACTTCCAGTCGAGAGACGAGTCGTTTCCGTCACACTGGAGTTCTTGAAGCTTTGGATGCTTGCCCCAAGGGACACGGACGTATGAAAGGGGATGCGAAAGCCCTGGCAGATGAGGGCGCATGACCAGACCTTCATCTGCGGCAATAACAGCGATGTGCTCGTATGGGTGCGGGTGAGGGACGGGGGGAAGGACGAAGCTTGGCTGTAGCCCGACACCGGTCGCCATGTCATGGTCGAGCAGTCCGTGGGATGTTTGTGGTGGTATGCCGCTAGAACCGGACTTGGAGCTCGTGGATTGTGCAGAAAGATAATGTTTCATGGACAACGCGAAGAAATGGTCGTCGGTTTCATGAATCCTTCAACTAAGTCGTTGCGATAGAAGCAACAGCATCCGAAAAATCTGGTGGTCGGCAAATGGGAAACAAAATACATTGCTAGAATACAACATCACGCCTGCCCTGCAATCGCAGGCGGGTTCATAGAGGTTTGACCCTCAACACGAATATCGTATCCATAACCATTGCCAAGAGCTTCCCCAGGACCATCGTAATGGAGCTTGGTGATGTCGTAGTTGTCTGTGGACAGAGGTCAGAGCGAAGCAGATTACCACTCATTCCAGTCACTCATACCGATGAACTGCCAACCCTCTTCCTTCACATGGTAGAGGTTACATGTGTTGCCCGAGAACGCATCGCGATGACTCGCAGCGTAGATACTTCTCCTTCCAAGCTCCTGAGCTTCCTCATCTGTGAGGTCCCACCGGTACGCTTGGTCCAATACACCATATGCGAATGTGCTCCCCGATCCCACGGAGAAAAGATCACCTTTCAGGCGCGTACCATCGGAGTCTACATAGAATAATGCAGGGCCCTTGAAGGGATAAGCCGTCGTCGAGGGATGATAGATAGCTATCAGGGCTTACTGTCTTGTCCCAACCGCAGATCATTGTACCCTGACCATGGCATGAAAGGGAGTTCGTCAACAGGTGACGAGGTACGTACCATGCTTAGACCCATACCCTTGTAGTTATACACAAGATTGCTGAGGTATTTGCTAGCAGCAGACACTGAGATTCGCTCGCGATTTCTGAGTTCGTGGAGGCGACAGTGCACTCCCAAGTACGTTTCCCAATATTGGCAGTCGGCTGATCAGGTAAGTAAATTCGTAAACAAAGGAAAGTTATCTCAGCATTGCACCTGCACCACCAGCCATTGTCCCCAGTAAATAGGGATTGATTTCAATGACTTTCTTTACAGTTCCACTCGCTGGATATCATCAAAGGTATCAGGTAGGTGCACCAGCCGATTTAATGTCAAATCCCACCTATGTAGCTTCCAGCAGTAGCCCGGGAATCGACAGCAACAATGACACCACCTTGAAATCTGAACGCTAAAGTCGTAGTTCCGTGGTGGATCTTGATCCTGCACGATGGGTCTGCGTGATCATCCGTGTGAAGCCTCAAGAATGCAGCTGGCTTTACTGGAGTGAGACAATAGATGTTACTCGAGTACGTCTACTTACGTCTGGGACAGACGGAATGACAAAACTTGGTACACCTTTGGCCAGACTACCATAGCCGGCCACAGACCCCCACATGGCGTCGGAGCAATCGTCGTCGTCGTCAACGATTCGCTTTTGCGTGTGGGACACTGAGCCCGGCCCTGCATACCGCTGAATGAGACTGTTCATGGTTGTAATCAAGTGATCAAGTCAAGTATCGCCTGCTGACGCGGCTTGGAGTGCACGACGCGTATGACTTGTTTGACTCTGTTTATACCAAGAGCTACACTACATCCTTGGACTTTACTATAGACAGGCCAAACAGATCTTCTTCTCGTGTCAGCTGCATCACAGTTTCGCAACAGTCTGAAGCGCCCTCCGGAGGTCATCCTTGAGATCCTGTACAGGGATCAGCATCTTGGTGAAAGTGTAACATATTTGCGACTTTCCTCCACCTCTTCTACCCCAATACTGAGGCGGACAAGGAGAGGGTTCTCCTTTGGGTCGACCTTGCTGCGCTGTTCAACCAACGACTCCACACCTCCTAGACTCGTAGCAGGCTTCGAGACGGATCAACTAACGAATTAATGATGTGTAGGTCTTGACGTACCACAAAATATTCGAGGCTATGTGGGAGTGCCTCTGCTTGGGGGCGTCGTGCAAGCTGCCATTTCCACGTCAACGCTCTACCTCAAAGAAATTGACTCCAATGAAACACACAAGGAAAGAGAAGGTGGCGTTGTAGCCACCTTCCATTTGTGACCCTGCATTAAAGCCTCGTTCATCGGTAGCCTGTAAGCTAGAGTGCCATACTTTCGTGATGACGCCGCCGGGAATGCCGTCGAATTCCTGGTCCTCTGGGATAAGCGTAGCCTTGTACATCCACTGAGCAATTTCCGTCCCGCTTGCTGACTGTCTCGGTATACGGAGGTGCATCGTACGAAGAGATCGCAAAAGAAGCCACGACTCCAATGATCCCATCATATTTCCCATATAAACACGGTCTCTCCACAACTAAGCGTCGATTGTCGAATATTGGTTTGAAAGCATTCAAGGAGAAACTCACTTCCGCTCTTTCGTCAGTTGTCTTGACGATCAAAATCCCACAGAGGAGATCGGAATGACCTCCGAAGTATTTCGTCCCTGAAGATAATTTTATGGCTTTCAGAACCTGAGATGCAATGGTCCAGGACATACCACTGTGAAAGATACAGTCGGCACCAAACTTGAAGGGGTATTGAAGCGGTGGAGGACCAAACGTTGAGTCGACAAACAACTTGCCGCCCACCGCGTGAATCTAATATCGCGAGCAGGATGAGTAGCTTTAAGTATTGTGAATTGTGCCCGCCATGCCTTGTCTGCATAATACTGGATGTCGCTGGTTCTGGCCGTCCGATGCACAGTACACACAAAACCCTGGATCTTCACTCACCGAGACACGCCTGTAGGGTTAACTGGGGTTTCGAGCCAGCACAAATCACCTTCCTGATACTCGTCGTCGAGGTCAATGATAAGAGTCTTTTCGAATCTTCCTCTTAGGTAGACTTCGATAGCACCGTGACATCCCATGTATCCTCCTGAGATGGCGATGCGCTTCGGTTTGAAATGCGCGAGTGCCTTGGGATGATCCAAATGAGCGAATGCATCATTTATCACGCACTCAGAACTCACTGAGGAAGCAGCAGCCAAACCGGATGCATATGTGATGGCATGACCGTGCTGCAAAGCTGACAGTTGGGATTTTATTGCTGTGTGAGCCTCAAATAGACACATACGTTGATTTTGCCTAAAACTTGGTCTACTCGTGAGGATACAGTTTGGGAGTATCGAGCATAAACATGTCGATCAGGGACCATAGCACCGAGGCCATTCAGATCACCATCGGGAACTGCCCTGAAAGCTATTGGATGTCAAGTACTATGAGTGGACATCAACCCGATCAGTAGCGGAGGAGGGCACTTGCTCGATGTTACTGATATCGATGGTGCAACCTCTGCACCTGTGGCATCATCCCCATGGATGAGGAGGGTGCCACTCAGTTGGCCTGGCGCAGTGTCCCTTGGAGGTATCATATCGGTTTCTGATGTAGGATCATTTTGCGAGAACGCCTTTTCTTATCCTTTTGTCGGAACCAGAATTCTGGCTGCCAGCCTTCTGGTCAGCAGACTCAGCCTGAGAGTAGGCACCGAGCTCGGTCTTCTAATTTTGAGCGGGTGGGTTAAATACAAACTAACCTTTCAGTGAAACAAGTATGTAGAAGTATATCGTACATTGAATGTAAAGTACACCAGATTCGTCCAAACTTCTTCGAGATGCCCATTCTGAGCGACCAGTCAATCTTCAAGGTTGTTCGCTTCTTGCTGTCCCTCGGAGAGGCAGTTTCGTGCGTGCCGCAAGAGCCGATACATCACATCTACCCATTCCTGTACACCTCCCTCGCCGATACCTCCAACCCACTGTTGTGACTCCTTCTTCTTTTCCAAGTCCACCCACGCGGTTCGCAAAATATCCCTGTTGGCGTACATCTCTTTCTCCCATGCGGTGACTTTCGTGGCCGGACAGTCACCGGACTCCGCGGCATACGCGAAAAGCTCGTCGCGATAGTCCCATTGCTCCGCCTCGCTGAAGCGAAACCAAGCTTTGGCAAGCCCGAGATATGGAGAAGCGCCCGCCGTCACGAGAGCGCGCGACCTTGAAAGAACATTGTCTGCCTCCTGTTTCAAATCAAGTGAAGCAGGATCAGCAAAGGCCCGGACTATTGCGCGGGCCTGGGCTTCTGCAATAGGAAGTGGTGCAACTCTGAAGAGGAGTGTCATAAAGGCCACCGAAGACACCGGGTAATGGGATTGCATTGGAAACAAATATTTAGCAAGGGGAAATACGTGGCAACGTGAATTGTAGAGGTCGGATGGGAGGGTTGGATGAAGGGGAACATCGCCGATTCTGATCGTGTCGCCATCGAAAAAGGGGAAGTCCATCTGAAAGCCTGTTGCTAAGATACAGTGGTCGATGTTTTCCTCGACGATACCCTGTTCAAAGAGGACTCGACCATCGTCGTAGAAATGAAGGGGCTTCCCTCTCAGTTTGAAACTTTGCTCATCTTGAGGAACCGACCCTGATACAGAGTGAATGACAGTCCGAACGTGATTGCGCATTTCAGCAGTGATATCTCTGCCGCTGGGCCCACCCCCGACAACCAGTACTTTACCACCAAACTCATGTGAGCGTCGATACCACGCCGAGTGAGAGGCCTTATTCGTCGTTATCCAATGATCGAGTCCTGGTATGTCCGGCACATTAGGAAGCCTGTAATGTCCATTCGCGACAACTAGGTTATCAAACTCTAGTGCTTCGCCGGTGGAAGTTGCAACTCTCCAGTGATTATGAACCCAAGTCGCATGGGTGACAGTGACGTTGAACCGAATAAGGGGAATGAGGTTGAAATGAGACGCATAGGACTCTAAGTAGGCATGAACGGTGGCAGCCACGGGAAACAACGGGGTAGAGGGCGGAAATAAATATTCCGTATAACCCATAACTGAATGGGGGAGATTGGTTGCCAATGAATCGTACAGCGGCGTGATAGGTGGGTTGTCAGTCGGTAGAGCGGGGTACCTGTTCAGACCCGATGACCCAGGTCCTTCAACCTTCGGGTACTAGAAAAGAGCTTCGATAGAAAGCGCGTACCATATGCCTCCGACTTTCGAGCGGGACTCATAAGCAATTACGCTCCAGGAACCTTTCTTGAAATACGATGTTTGGGATAGATATTTAAGCACAGCTAATCCTGCTGGACCAGCGCCGATCACACAGATACGTTTTGATGGCGCTTGATCAGCTCGACTCGGCATGACCAAGGGGGATAAATCTTGTAAGGTTATAAGGTAAACTTGAAAAAAGGGAGGTTGTCCAGTGCACGAACTGAAATATGCGACGTCGCTGTATCTCTGCTCGGGTCAATAGTCACGGGTATACGATTCAAGTAGGGGAAGACTGAACTGAAGGTGCTGCCAGCTTAGTCAGCAACCTCGACTCTGTGTTTTGTTAGGAGACGCCTGTGACTCCCGACGACTAATGCTACATTTCATATGGTGGTTCAGCGGTGAACGTTTTCACAAACCTGATACTAATACGGAGGGCCGACCTGCCAGTGTACTGAGAGTACAGATAGTAGGTTCAGACCATCTGGTTCTACCGCAGTGACCTGAGTACTGTACTTCAAAATTCCTCGGTGACAAATATACGAACAGGCTCATATATATCTGCCTACCTCTGCCCATAACACCCGGTGTAAGAGCAACAGTTCGAAGAGTGAGCCGCGGACAAGTTGGATGCTACACTTGATGGGTCGTCCACAGTAGTATCTTCCACTGTTGTCCAAAGCGACGTAGAAAATCAGCCGGAATCCAGCGCAAAGGTCCCCAGGGATCCACCGTTCCAGGCGGACCACTAGACTTCAAACATACTTTCAGCAGGCACAGAATACATAAATACCCCGCATCGGAACGAGGCTTTGATGTGGGTGCTGTTGACCTTGCTATCAGGGAGAAGCGCGATGACTGGACCCGGATACGGGGAAGACATGGTCATTAGACAAATGCATTAGATCAACAGTGGTTACTGACGCACTGACATGACCCACCTAGGCGATAACTTCGTTGTTGTAGGGCCATATGATGAACAAAAATTTATCTGCCATCTGTCCACCGACGCATAGACCAGCCCACCCGTAGTTGGTTGGTGCGACTATCTAAGGAAGGAACTCCGTGGAGTTGAGTGTTGATCCAGTACTCAGAATGGGGAAACGGTGTATGTTGCATGGCGTTAGAGTATAGCCGCAACATGAGGTTCAAAGGACAACATACTACCGTTTAGCCTTGATGTTGTATAATACATGTCACTCATGGAATAGCAGTAAGCAGCAGCGCGTTATGCATCGTTGGCTAGAAGTATACTATCAGCGACAACGAGTGAAGACATCGTGACCTTACTGACCAACGCCATAAGATAATATGGTAACGGGTAAACGGTCATGGCGCATCCATGGGTCTGATGAACTGACAGCAATAGTGAAATTCTTCACTTTTCGCAAGTACTTCTGCTTTATATCTGAGCGATGCGCACTGTCGATAAAACCCTCCTCGCTTTTTGCTCTTACCTCTATAGTATGGCCAGATTGTCTTTCATACGTAGATAAAGCGAGGCGAACCGTAAATCGAGTCACGGGCAGCTGGCAGAGTGGAGAACACATGCCCTTATGATGATCATAAAGGATGCAACCTGCGTTAATAGCTCCTAACTAACATAGGGATCCAACGAACACTAGACATTCCCTTTCCGGCTACTGCTTACATCAGCTCCCTCTAGTGGCTTTCGGCCACGCTTCGTTGGGTCGGAATTTCTCTGGTCTCGTTTTCGACCAAGGATCAACTCGTGAGGTCAACTTGTCAATTCAGTGTCATTTCCCGCTTGAGAAATGGCGGAAACTCGAAGCAAAGCATGGCCCCTCGCTGATGAACCCTTGACGAACTCCGTAAGATTTTCCAATCCTCGGTAACGCACGGGCCCAGCTGATCATCGTGTCCACCGCTTGTTTTCTAATCGTGCTGTCTGCTAAAAGATCCTTGACTTGGTACAGCAGGCTGGTCAGTACAAGCAGCTAAAAAAAGGCGCGAATGAAGGTTTGTTGCTTGTTCCTACGTGGCCCGCTACTTTTTTCCGGGCATGGTGAGCGACACTAAATGCGACACTATAACCTAGCCACCAAAACCTTGAACCGCGGTATTGCCGAGTTCATTGTACTGACTGCGGACACGGAACCTCTGGAGATTCTGTTGCATCTTCCACTGCTATGCGAAGAAAAGGTACTATATCTTCGCATTCTATTGCATTCACTTCCATTTGATGTTTACATTGTTTCCGTTTTTGTAGAACGTCCCATACGTCTTCATTCCATCAAAGGCTGCTTTAGGACGCGCATGCAATGTGTCTCGACCTGTCATTGCTGCAAGTGTCATCACCAGTGAGGTCCGCGAGCTCCAGAGCCAAATTCGCAGCATCAAATTAGCCATCGAGAAGCTCATGTACTGAATTTTCGCGTAATTCTCTTTGGCATAGTAGTTCTACTCGAACACATGTATGTATGAGGTATCGATCTCAGAGATGATGGTGATAATGGTAGGAAATCACTTTGGTATGTTTTCTCGGGCTTGTGCTCGAATCCTCCTCCTATGATCAGTCAGTGATTGAGGCTATGCTTTTGCGGGGACTACTCACTCATAAGCAACCTTGTCATTCCTGTGAGGCTATTAGCAGCACGCAAAATAGTTATGTGGGGGTCTCACTTGAACATGGTATATGCATCGCTTTGCGCGGGATCATTGACGTTTGGGTCGTCTAGTAGGTCTTGGATACCCAGCAATATCTAACAACGTAGTCGAACATGCTGCTCAAATTCAAGTTGCGAAAGACATACCTGCTTAATTGTGATAGCAGGTTTCCACGACTTCTCCTCGTCCAAGATGGAGAGGCAGACTGTTCCAGATGGGTACACGTTGGGGTGAAATAGCGGTGGTGTGAATTTACCTGCATACGAAATTGGGTGCATGATAATATTCTTTACGCTTGACAAACTTACATTTCGGAGGTTTGGAGGGGTAATCTGCATTGCGATCAGTGCATACCACTCGGTAGCGGGGGCTCTGCTCACCTTCAGGAAACGTCATTGCGAGCTTATACAATCCACCTTCCCATGGAGTCTACGGAAGCACCACATGTTCAACTTGCGACACGTCTTGACAATCCATCACATACCCCAGCTTTCCCCGGAATCCCAACCTCCCACTCCATGAGGTTCATGGTTCCATCAGCAGCCTTGACGGGTTTCGCATAAAATCCCTGAATGACGAGCCACCACGAGTTAACGAGTTGAAGAACGACTTTTGAGAATGGATTGGAAAGGAGGCCATAGTTGTGCCGCAATATATTCGAGCCGAGACAAGTGATCTACATGTGAGCGGAAGGAGCAGGATGACACATACGAAAGGATGGTCCTTTCTCCATTGCTTGCGTTCTTCAGCCAAGCGTGGTCTGCAGATTCCAGACATGTGTGGCTATATGGATTAGAGGGTAGAACACGCTGCAGTTTCTTTCGATTCTAACTCTTCCCTTAATGTACTGTACTTAGTCAGAAGCGTAAAAATTTGATAAGCGGGCTTAGTGATACTAGTTAAACATGAGATGACTGCTAAGATTGTACATATCTTGGAATGAAGGCCAACCCCAAGCAAAGAATTGAACAACTTCTCTGAGATACTGCGCTACTACCTTATCATCATGGGCTCAAGTAAACTGGAGTGATGTTCATGTCAAATACATACTCTCTTCCAAATACCGGATTGAGGACACTGTGCCTGGCAAGAATGTCATTAAAACTGAGGTTTCCCATTTCTCAAGGACACACACTTATTCTTGATATGGCCTATCAAATCCCCGAATCCGAAACGGGTGTTCCACGAAGGAATGCGAGGAGGACACAGAAGACAGACGGAGTAATCACCTAAAGTGTCACCCGACCTGCTTAAGAACGGTCGCAAATCTGGGGACTCCATCTTGTTGATCCGTGGGCGAAAAGTACGGCTAGCCACAAACCATGTGTGTTTGAGGGTGGAATTTGGATGAAATGTAATATGGTGATGAACCTGGAAAGACAATTAGGAGATGACCGAGGTCATCATAAAGGAGAGCACTTACGGCGTGACGCCAGGGCATAGATGTAATTATCCTATCACGGACAGCACACTCTAGGCATATCAACCTAGAATCCTGCTTGTCCATTTCTGCAGCAGTGGTAGATCTAGGATCTTTCCCACAGGATAATAGTGCTTTATTCACTACGCATTGTCCTGGATGCACTTCAACGCGACCATTGCAGTTCCAAGGACTGCTGCCCATCGCAAGACATGCCTTCTGATTGGCGATACCCCGGGGATCTTTGGAAGAGGATCCGTTCCCCGGTGTTACGAGTGTGAAACACGGATGAAACAAAATCTCTGGATACGCCAAGGTACGACCTTCACCTCGACAATTGCGACCAGCGTTACAGTGGAAAACGGATGTGGCAAGTCTGAGCTGAGCATGGATAGCTTCGTCATCGGCTTCGGCCTTGTAACCCGGAAGTAAACTGGCAAGCTCTCGGCGTATTGTTTTATGCCACTCGAGGATGTATTCACAAGCCGGTTCGAAAGCAGCATCAAGTTGTTCGAGAAGTGACTTGTGCGATGTTGGACTGGATTGTCGTATGATAGAATCGATGCCTTCAGAAAAACCAATAGTAGCACTCGGTGGCAGTGGGAGGTAAGGGCAATCCCTTGGAGCGTTAAAAAAGGCAATTGTTGTAAACTGGAGCCAGGCAGCGACAAAAACTTGGCGTCGAAAAGCGTACACCTGCTCTTCCATGCGAAGTTCTCGCCAACCCAACATGTACTCTCTGAGTTGGTCCAGAACGCTGGAGCGTGCTTGGGGCGAAGTCAGTGCAATGTATTGACCAGGGGCAAGATATATACCTTTGTCTGTCATCGCCTGGGTGCTACTGATGAGGGGATGCTTGCGGATGCGGTCCCATCCAAAATGGTCGATTTCTTCTCTGAAACCGGTTGCGATAAGACTCTCGTGGATTCTGTGCAAGCCCATCAGACGAATTCACTGACTGACAGACTGGACAAACATTTCTGCTCGTGCCGCGCGTTTTTTGCGCAGTTCCGTGATGCGCACGTTTTTTGCTTTGAGTTGCCACGCAACACCTGCGCTCGCAAACTGGGCATTGGTAAGGGGCAGCTCCGAGACGATTGCTGGTCAGACGCTCACTTGGCTGATTATCTCAGTAGCCTGCCTATGACGATCGAGGTAGGCTTGGCGCTCTGAGAGGGGTAATGCTCTTAGCTCATCCTTGAATGTCTTGATGTGGGGCTCCTGGAAGCCTTTGATAGGGTTACCTACATAATCTGAGTTTCTCTAGAAGGGATGATGAAATGAATAACCTGCCTTTGGGATTGAGAAGAGGCCCCCAAGGTATATATTTTTCAAGAGCATCGGGAAAGCAGGTGAGCATAGCACAGACAGCAAGGCAATCGTCGCTCTCGTGCACTTTGATTGGCCTGACGTGTGATTTATCGAGTGTGTGCAGAATCACGCCACTGGGCTTACTGGTGTTTTGGCCGACAGCCTGCACACGAGCGAATACGCAGGTGCCACACTGTATCGCGCGCTTTCCTGTCACATTCCTGGGATGTACAACTTAGCATGACAGATAGATACGCGCAAGCTTAGTTTACCTTGTAATGACATGCAGACCCAAACACTAGGGAAGCGTACTGAACTTCATTCATGTCGGAGGGTGGCTCCGGGAGACCGACCACGTTTTGCCGGGCGGACCTCCAGATAAACGCGGCCGACCTCTTTAGAAGAAAACGACGAAACGACTTAGAGGTGCGAGCGAGGACAAGAAGATCGGCTGGGTGCAGGACACAAAATATCTGAAGGACGATGGTGAGTAGGTATTGGGTATGATAACGGGATATTCCTACCTCACAAAGGATGTCGAGAGGCAAGGAGGGGAGTATGTCGAGTGAACCGCGCTTTAGTCGACCATTCGTTAGGGTGACGACCGCAGTGTCATTAGACTTTTTGCGTGAAGAAAGAGAGTAGGACATGCGACGATTGTGGATAACATGCTGGAGAGTCAGTTGTGTTTATATACGCCATCCTCGTGGTCAAATGTGTGGTGGCTGAGCGCTGATTTGCTGTATTCAAATGATCCCGCTGTGGCGGTGTGTGGCCGACTTTGAAGAGGGTGGTCGGTGTCATACAGCACTTGCACACTGCATGTCCCTTTTCTCTTCCCTCGCTCGTCCTACTCATCCAGTAGGCAGAGCTTACTCTTCCTTTTTCTCTTCAAAACCTGGCGGTGGAAGGCACTTTGTTTCCGCTAAACCACCAAAGCCAGTTTTGCAGCATGGCAGAGCAAAGGTAGACAATACCACCCCCACGGAATCCAGTGCGACCAGTCCACCTGCAAATCCAACCAACGTGGTGAAAGTTGCAACAGCTGACGAGAAACCGTCCAGAAAGCCAGCTGAAACACATCCACAGTCGTCCCCCGCGCTCTCTCGTTCATCGAGTGTCCCACCGCCATTCTCGTACTCGACTTCCGCCCGTGTCCCAATCCATCCCACCGTCTCTTCCAAGGAATACAAACTCCATCAATTTTTCTCCTTGCATCGGCCCTTACTCCTGCTCAACCAGCCGACATCTACCGTTTTCGAAGCTGCTGATCCTTCCACCCCATTGTTCACATCTTCCCGAGATCAAGTCAACAATGACTCACGCCCCTCATTCGCCACTATCGATAATCCTCCAGAGTCGTCCCCTGACGCCGATGCGGATGCCGCTCGCCAGCTAGCCCACGCTTTGGTCATGAGTTGCATCGGGGGTGCTATTGCGTGGCAGCGGACTTTGTCTCGCCTTGGACTCAGTGTCAAATGCTCGGACAATGACATGACGTTGGCTAAAGAATCCGCGCAGGAATGGGTTTCCATCCATGCTGACAGTACACGCCGAAAGAGGAGAAAGAAGATGAAGAAACACAAGTATGTACCCTTCTCTCCATTCGTTCCCATTTTCTAAGATTACATTTCAGGTTGAAGAAGCGTCGCAGAGTATGTGGTTGACTGGCTCTGTTTGGTTTGTACATACTGATCCTACAATTCAGCTTACCCGACGTCAGGACAAGTGAGGTTTGGGCCCTGCCAAGTCATGTGGAACGGAAGTGCCATCAAGGCATATCTGCGCTTCCGTAGATAATGTGATACTTACATTCCGTTACCAACTCCAATTTTATGTTATTTTTGACCTTAGTCGACGTATGATTTTGGTGACGAAAACCGAGTTTGACAATAACAGCTAGTGGAAAGGTTATGTTAGTACATATTAACTTCTAGGAAGGATTATCAATATTGGTGTTGCCTCTGTAAGCCCAAACTCTCACACCTCCCTTCCTCTTACCCTCTCCTTCCCACTGCCACCCACCCTTCCATATTTCAATGTACCCGTTGTCTCCAAACAAAGTTTGCATCCCAGGCTCATCGAAAAGTGCACCAAAGAAAACAATGTACCTCGGCCACTCGTGCCGCCACCCGAGATCCCACGAGCCCGACTGGGTCTCTATTGTTCGCAACGCTTGTATAAAGGTTGCATTTGGAATCGAGAAGGCGAAAGGGGACAAAGGAAACGTGGGGTTAACATGGGCTGGGAAGTGAGATTTTATGTATGAAATTGGGGATTCGAAAAAGATGTCGGTCTGGTCTCTGTATTGTGCGTGATTTTGAAGCCTGGATCATCTACTCAGCATTATCACGTACATTCAATTAAACGTGGCATACCCTAGAGGTGGTTCGCATCCCAAAGCCCACATCCTTCCGGGCTGAGCAAGGTCTGGGCGGTGGAGGTACGCTTGCCATGGTGTGGAATGACATGGCATTAGGAACCCGATTGTCGTGGATGTATCGACGGGAAGTTGCCTCAAGAATGACATGACCTCGATCTGACCTGTGCAGTGGAAGAACACGACATAAACAGAAGCCGGAATTGACAGCAACAAAAACAGTGGGATGATGGTTTGGGGTCTGCTCCAGGTAGCTGCGGTTTGCGGTGTAGACTTTGTATGCCTAGCTTGTATTAGCCGAACAACGGACTCGGCAGCCAAAACATGCATCATGGGCAATAGCGGGTGCAAAAACCGCCATTCCTTGTGTCCAATGAACGAATAGACAGATACAGTCCATCCGATGCACCCCGCCATGATATGCGACTTGGATCCACGCCTAGCGAATGCGAGCCACAGCCCGTGAAGAACGAACGGCAACGCCGATGTACATAGAATGGGGAGAGCCTGCGAGAGGTAATAGTGCCAGGGGCTCGATCCGTAGAACAACGAGACTGGTGACGCATTCACGAGCAGGAAATTCATCAACGTCGACGTTGGCCGGCCGTAAAACCACGCATCCAAGGAAAAAACGGCCAGAATAACTGCCGAACTTGGAGAAACGTCAGAAGACAGTTTTCGAGAAAGCGAAGCCAATACAGACCCAATGCACACGGTATCGCGCAGGATAAGTACGAGGAGTTTGGCGTTTACTCTAACGCGCCAAAAGAGAATAGTGAACATGTATATCCAGATTATAGCATTGGTTGGCCGGATGGCACACGCAATCCCCGCAAATATGGTGCTCCATCTGAGCTTAGGCCTTCAAGGATTCGTGAGATGCGCACATAGATAGAGTCGTGCAGCAGAACGCACAAGTCAAGTAGGGAAGAGGACGCAACTAGCACATCCCACGGGAAATATCCTAAGGCTATAGTTGTGAGGGATACCTCCAGTGAATTGGACAGGGATCTTGACAAGGATAGCGCATGAAAGAAACAAGTTATGGAAAGGAGGTACTATGAACCCTGATGATTGAAGGATTCCACGACGCGAATATGATTACTTACTGATAGTACTGCGCGGTCAGCGATCCCCTTGCTAGACGCGTCGTTGAGAACAGTGCTGGCCAGCTTCGGTACCCACACGTCCGTTAGGGCGGCGAGCAGGCCGTGGAGTATTCTTGGTCCAACGATCTACTGATATGAGATACGTCGGTTGAAAATGTGCCAAAACCTACCACCAACGAAGGATATACGTCCAATCCCGATATTTTCAGAAGCCAGTACACCGGAACATTGAGTGCGGGGTATAACATGCTCCTCAGAGGCTCAGGGTTCACCCACTCCCAGGTGAGGTGCCCATAACCGAAAACATATTTGTGCGCAGGCTCTAGGGCTTGGAAGTATTCATCGGGTTGGAAATAACTGCGGGTAAAGAGGGCGATGAGAATACGAAAAACAACGCTGAACAGGATCATCATGAATCGAGAGCAAGGGTTCAAGATTTATAAGTCACAAATTGCCGGATAAACCCATCGGGCATATGGTGTAGCTGGTTATCACATCCGCTTAGCATTGAAGCTGAGCTGCGGGGGGTCTCCGGTTCGAGTCCGGATTTGTCCACTTTTTGCAGTTTCAAACCCTACATGAGACTTCAACACAGACAAGCACATGTACAGATCATCTGGTCAAAGGATCGACCTCTTGAACAACTTGCCAATTCATCCAGTTACATGCTAAACTAGAAAGCATACTAGCTACTAAAAGTTCGAGTGCGGAAGGTTAGGTGAGTCTTTTGGAAGCCAGAATATAATGTATTCTCGTAATTGTTAGTACTGTAACAAGAAAAAACATAGTAGGCGGAACTTTTAGCTGATTATTTCTTTCTTGCAGCCATGAATTTTGAGATAGGTCTTTCCACAGACGAAGGGTCCTGCGGGGACATCCGGGACTGGATCATCGAATCCTGCGTTGCAGATGACTTAACTAGTGGCAGGTGCTCAAGCTGCATTTGATAGGGTGACGGAGAACAAGTTGTCATGGGGTGAGGAAAGGGCGATGGGATAGTAACAGTTGAGGTACCGGTTGTCATAGGGAACGACGGTGAGTCAATGATCATGGGAGGTGCCGGTTCAAAAATTTTGACAGGAGATCGCAGGGGAGGTTTGTTGATAGGAAAATGTTGGCTAGGAAATGACCTTGGAGCTTTCCGCTCGACCACGCTCGAAACAGCAGGTTGCGACCGAGCGTTATCCCCGCTTCTATTGTCCTGGAAAGTGGTCGTCTCTGTGATCCCTCCTCCACGAACCGATCTGAATCTCGATGGCTTTGCTCCGTGAGCAGCAGTTGACCTCCCTACGGATGGCGATTCCACGGCATCAGAATCCCGGGGAGGAGCAATGGTGGACATTGAAAATGGCTTGAAATCGGGGCCAGCATTCTGGATGCTGCCCGTTTGCAGCATTTGGATTACTTCTTTGATGGTCTCATCCTCGCTCCCGCTTTCTCCAGGACCTCCTCCTACCAGTCGATCATTTTCCAATTTGCCTAGCCTCACGGAATTTCGAAGGGACTTCTGACGGGAGGCTGGGATGACAGTTTGTCCTATTGATGTAGAAACGGGACCGTGCGACTTGTCGTACGCTGCTGCCATGCGGTCCGCTCGGAGACGAGACAATGACACCTGTCCGTAGGACTGGAGCTCAAAGTGGTGTCAATTTCAATGAATGCATGGCGGTTCGCGTGACTCACAGTTTCGTGTTGTTCATAGTCATCAAGAGTATGCGCAGCCATTGCTCTCGCAGTCTCAGCACCAATGGCGTGTCTTTGCTTGTGGTATTCCAAAGCAATTTCGCGGTGGTGTTGTGCAGTGTCATAATCGAATCCTTCCTCCAATGGCTCGTCGTCTGATAAGCCATTGTTGCTTGACGAGGACGTGTCTGCTTCATCTGAAGCAACGTTTTCCACGCGCGAAAAAAGGTGCCCGGCTGAGGAGGTAGACTCATCATCTGAGTCTGCATCGTTGTGCAAGAGAGAAGTAGCAGTTTCCGTGGGATGCCGCTCCACCACACGCATTTTCACGGGGTATTTCTGTGCCTCAGCTGCACTCACCAGAGGTATGCGGTTTTGTGCACGTAATCTACCGGGAGTAACATCACCCCAGTCAAGCTGGGATATTGACGTCTGCTGATCCCCTTCGTCGCCTTTCACTGCCGGCGCATCTGCGAAGGACACGCTTTTCTTTGCAGCCGAGGATATAGTCTTGGGCGTTAAGAGCGCGTTTTCTTCTTGTCTGTTTTCCCCTGTTCCTTTGGCGTGCCGGACGAGAGCCTGTCCCATCTTCTTCTGCAACTCTCGGGCTGCTTTCAGCTGGTCCAGTTCAGCCTTTGCTAACTCCTTTCGTTTTCTGATCGCTTCCTTTCGTTCCTCCTCCACATCCCGCTCTTCTTGTAGCCGCTGTAAACGTTCCTCCTCCTCGAGGAAATCAAGAATACGATCGCGTTCTCGCCGCCGCCGCTCCCTTTCGCCAGATGGCAAAAGAGAGAGCGGGGTGAAGTCTTGTTCTAGAAATGGAGAGGGCCAAGAGCCCGCCTGAGAATCTCCATGGACAGGTTCTGAAATGTCGATGACGGGTAGGCCATCTTCATCCAGGAGCTATATTTGAGAGTCGGCAATCGAGTAAATCGCATTTCCAAGGCACATGTACCTGACCAGGCTGCCCTCCTAGCGTTAGATCACGATCCGCACCAGCTCCTAGGATTTCGTTGATCTTTTCCGACAATTTTTGGCGTTGTTCTGTGGATAATGGAGCGTCTGAGGGTGGGTCGTCGTTGGTATGCCCCAGGGAGCTGAGCAAGCCCTGTAAAGCTTGAAATAAATTTCTAGCTGAGGTAAAGTGAGATACACGTTGATATAGCTCCCCTACCCTCTGTTCTACCGGAATCAAGGTCCTTGGTGTTTCCGATGGTG
This sequence comes from Boletus pseudo-olivaceus, assembly GCA_038092955.1. Lineage (NCBI taxonomy): Eukaryota > Fungi > Basidiomycota > Agaricomycetes > Boletales > Boletaceae > Boletus > Boletus pseudo-olivaceus. The sequence goes on from JBBPRI010000005.1 coordinate 177,893, forward strand.
TTAGACATGGCAAGAGATGCGGCTTAGCAGTTCGGATACACTGCTATTTTACAGATTACGTGAGATAGTACCTCCAGTATTATCGTGCCTTGCATTCCCCCACCATGGGCGTCACCCACGTTGTAGCCCTACCCAATGCTCACAAGAAAACCCGGAGGAGCCTTGCAAAAAGGAAAGCAGTCGTCAATGGTAACTCAGAAGGGACCCCGATGAAACAACGCATTATGGACGAAGACGAGGACATGCAACTGGAGCCTCTCATTGAAGGATCTATACAATCAAATAAAGATGTACAAGAGGACGACGAACTCACAATTGACGTCGATCCCGAGTCTGCTCCTCAACCGCTTTCAGCACCATCGTTTCCCGCCCTTCCTGCTGCTGCTGCGCAATCGACCACACTCAAATCGGAGACCCGACGGATCCCTATACCACCGCACCGCATGACACCCATCAAAAAAGATTGGGTCAGCATATTCTCGCCGGTTACAGAGATTCTTGGCCTGCAAGTTCGAATGAACGTCCAACGGAGATGTGTCGAGATCCGGGTATGCATTCGCCAGTCCTCTGTCGGCGCACCTGACACCGTATGTAGACATCGAGGCACACCAAAGACATTGGGTCGATTCAAAAAGGAGCCGATTTCGTCAAAGCCTACGCACTGGGTTTTGATGTCAATGTAAGTTATGTGGACTATGCCTAGCTATTGCTTAATGGTCAACATTGAAGGACGCCATCGCACTTCTTCGTTTGGACGATCTTTACCTTGACTCTTTTGAAATCAAAGATGTGAAAACGCTGCACGGGGATCACTTATCACGTGCCATCGGTACGTAGTTATTCACCGTGTTGGCCATTATTCATCCGCTCTCTAGGTCGGATAGCCGGACAAGATGGAAAGACGAAATTTACGATTGAAAATACAAGCCGCACGCGAATCGTGCTTGCAGACACGTTTGTCGAATACTTGAAGCATTCTTTCTCCATTTTTTTTTGATTCCATTGAACAGGAAAATTCATATCATGGGATCATTCCAAAACATCAAAATTGCCCGAGATGCAATTGTATCTCTTATCCTTGGTTCACCTCCGGGAAAGGTCTACGCCGGACTGAGGACAGTGAGCAGTCGGATGAAACAACGGGCGCTATGATCTCAATTGTTAGATTGTGTATCTTCTGAACCTCTGTATTCCATTATCGACGAGTTGACTGCCAAGAAAAATAAACAGTGGATACAACAACAACGAATACACGGTAAAGATTCGAGTTACATCAATGAGAAGCCAGAGGTAGATTGGGCAAGTGGCTCAAATTGAGCCGTGGTTCCTACTCAAATTCGACCATCTCGTGAGCTTTGCCTTTCTTCTTAGACTCCTCGTACTGGTCAACTATAGTCTGTTTCAGCATGCTGTCCAAGTTAGAAATTGTCCCACGTCGTCATCATATATAAACTCACTTCTCCCAGGCGGAGTTGTCCACGGGAGGATCCTGTCCATCTCCAACCATCACCAACTTTCCTTGACTTGGGATTCCGTTGACGATGAGGAAGATCCATCCCGGGCCTGGCGGGTAGATATTGCCATCTGGCGGTCCGGCGAGGATCACCTTCTCTCTGTTGTGGAATGATGAGACCGTCAGATATACTAGCCTGGAATTCGCGTGTACTGCGTGTGTGACAAATCCCAAATCCATCAATGCAACTTGGTAGAACGGATTAGCCGATGGCCTCAATTAGAAACAAAAGAGGATTTACCCCTGATTGTTGGTTCCGCGACACCCGTCCCGGAAGGTATGTTGACGTCCATTTCAAACGGTTGTGCATAGTAGACGTTGTGGGGGTACCGGCTAATGACTGGTCGTTCTGCATCCATATAAGGCGGCTGGAATCGCTCCACTCTATATTCCGTCCCATATTTCGCCTCGCTCCTGTCCAGATTGGGGTTACTTCCCGCAACCAAGATGTCCCCAGCAGGTGTCAGTGTCGCTACTGAATGATACATACGGGGTATCAAACTTGATATCATACCCACGGCGGAGAATCGTTGGCCAGGCGGTGCGTCGGGCGTATACAGAACAGGTGTGAGATTTGGGTTATCCGCATTTGACTCTCCAACCTGGCCTTTGACATTTCCATAGCCAGAAATGCCTGACTTGGCGCCATTGACAATAAAGACTTGCCCGGTTGGAAGAAGCACAGCATCGGGCATATGCCTTGGTTCAGGAAGCTGCTCTATTTCCCATCCGGCGTTGATTCCGGCCTCTGTCAGGGTAATCCTCGAACACTGGTTGGATGCCGGATCTTGGGATGACATTTCGTAGCCGGGGGTGGTGTCATCGATGGCAGAACCGCCACATATGAGAATTTCCGGCGTGTAGTTTCCAGGAGATAGCGGGAGGAGTAACCCGGCACCCGCCATTGGATACGTGACACGAACTCCATTGGGTATTCGTGGAAGTCTTCGTTCTGTGTTCGCTTTCCAGTCATAGATCATGGCGTCCTGATTGGCAGCCATGAATACCTTACCATCCGGGAGAGTGAAGGCGATCGGGAACAGGTTAGCATTCAACGTATCGACCAGGAATGGCAGGTAAATTGGCAATCCATTTGAACCATGAATATATTTTGGTGGCCAGTATTCCACAGTCGGATTGTTGACCGTTGCGTTATTGATCCAACCACCTTTCTTGGACCCTCCGATAATCATTGCGCTGCCATCAGATAGCCTCAGGACGGTGTTGTACCACCTGGGACTTGCCATTCGGATACGAGAATGGTTCTCGTACATGGAGCACCGAGAGACGTCGGAGGAAAGGCAAGGATGGAAGAGACGAACGGCTTGGAGGCCATCTAGATGGCCAAAATCTGCAGGCGACGTGAAGCTTTCGATGACAGGGTTTCCTCCAACATTAATTAGGGTTCCATTGCCCAAAAAAGTGCCACCAGCACAGAACGAGTTTGACTGTATCTCCAGAGGCATGACGGCTTGCGTATCGAGGTTGTACAGCGCCCCCCAGGCTGGGTGGCCATTGACTGATATCGGATTGTGCTCCACCTTGTCGACTATGAGAGCGTGACTGGGGGATATGACAACTAATTGCATGGCAGAAACGCCGGTGGAACCGTGTTGTATCAAAGACCAGTGACCGTGAGCATCGTCGTCCTGTCCAGTCGGCGCAGACAGTAGGTTACCGTAATCTTGACCTCTCGTTACAATCATAGCGTCAATGTCTGTGATTGGGCTGGCCACTCCTTCTGCTCCACTGCCGGTGTGCTCGATCTCTATGAGGTGTTTACCATACGGAAGATCGTATTTCCAAAATAATCGTTGCTGAGTGCGCGGGATGTTGCTCCAAGCATCGATGGCGTCCACCTTCTGGCCGTCTATAAAAATTACAGCAATGCTATGCGTCCTGTCTTGAGATCCGAACCACTCGATGCCAGTTCCGACGAATGAAAAGGATACCCGAGCGCCAGGTTCGTCGGTCCAACGAGATGTACCTTCGATGTATGAACTAGAATGAGATTGTCTCCACAGACCCCGGTACTGAATCAGCGGGGACGACGAATCATAACTTTTGGCACCAGGCGGGACGTAAAATGGTAAGAAAACCTGGGGTTTATCTGATCCCAGGGGCGTCTTGCCGTTCCAAGCGGACTCACGGGCCAGAACGTGTAAAGCGAACGCCATTGAGAGCCATGTAGAAGGACTCATTGGCGTCAGTGGTGCTGCTTGCCGCGCAACTCGAGTCGGACGAGGTCACTATTGAACTTGTGGATTGCGTCGACACGCGTCAAGGTCACGTGTTATTGATTTTGGTCTGCTCGACAATGTACTGCACTCGCCAGTATCTTACAGTCCTGCTAGGAATGATATTGTAACTATCTATACTATGCTTAACATGTCATAACATTGGTTGAGGTTGGAAAAAAGATCACGAACGAAATGTTCGATCAATGTGCGAAACTAAGCCAGATTGACCAAGCAAGATGAGTTGAATGTTAGCTTATGCCAATTATCCATGCAAAATGAAGGGTGATTAGCACGATCCCTGATACCCCACCACACGGACGATCCTATGACTGGACTTTGCCCTTGCCCTTACCACTTCTTCCAACGTCACCGAAAGACGACAGTCCGCCGGTGGCGTACTGGGGGATTGGTTCCCATATCCGAATCGTGAAGTCATCCGAACAAGATGCAAACATCCGTTCGTTCCGTGGGTTCCATGCGACTGAATTGACGCTCCCCACTCCGTGACCTGGGAGGATTTCAAGAAGTACACCGGTATCCCGGTGCCAGACATAAACATTGCGATCTTGGATAACCAGATGAGGAAAAGATCGGGGACAACAACACCAAGACCGACCTTCACTTCCACTGACCACAAAGTTACCATCGACGCCTCCAAAACAACTCCGGATGACATGATGGCCTTGGTGTTGCCCAGTAAACTTGCGCGTGAGTCGACCTTCGTTCAAGTCCCACAGATGTACCTCCTATCATACACCTGATCAGTAATCCATAATGGGTCCAGAGTTAAACGTATCCTACATCTGGTGCATGGTTAATTAGCGCGAACTGGGAGTCCTCTGAGATCTTCACGCTCGTGAGTTCACCGTCCATAGGAAGCGACCTACATAGCCACTTGTTGGTCAGCTGAATCCAAAAAGGGCGCGATGCTCACAGCTCGATGGCCTTGCTCTTTAGATCATATATAATCATCCGATTCTCCGACTGTCGGCCCCCATTCACTGTAGCGCCGTTCCCATTGCTTGCTAGAGGTGGTGTTGGTTCCCGACTGACACCTCGACTGGCATCCGCCGGTGTGAGCGGTATTGCAATATAGTCCATCCCAATCGTGACAAGCCGGGTCATATCCGGAGTAACAGCCATATCAGTAACACGAATGGGCACACCGGACCAATCGTCCCGAAGCTTCCCAGCCATATCCTGGAACAGAGGTGAGACGTATTCGGGCATGCTCCAGGGGATCGCACATACCCAAGAAAATATTTTGCGATCCAGACTTGCCGACATGAAGCCCGAACCATCTGGTAACCACACGAGCGCCGACACGGTCTCTGAATGAGAGTCAAGAGTGTGTATGCACTTTCCGGTCTAGCACGATTTGGTACAGTTACTCCATACACGATAAGAGAGATGATCGTTACCTTGGTATCCCAAAGCAATATTAACTGGTCCGCAGAGGTGGCCAGGACTGAGTCGTCAAGCGACCACGCCAATGCACCGACAGGGAAGGGGTGCTCCCGGAGCGTAAACTCTACCACACATTCGCGAGAGGAAGGTTCAGCATCCGACTGTGGACACACTGTCAGCGCTGACCCTCCTTGAACAATGAAATACTTGCCCCGATTTGCCAAATTATGGCCGTCTTGTCTTTGCTTGCGCTAGCCAGGCGTAAGCCATCATGACTCCAGGCCACGTTCCACACCTCGTCCGTGTGTACATCGAGAACAGTAGTTGTTACGCAAGGGAAATCCTCTCTGTCACAGTGGTGATCAGAGAACAGCGAGAAAGAAGCAGCGTTCATTGGCGCATTGTGATATAGGCAGTGCTCTCTTTGATAACATCTTGATTGTGTCAACAGAGTCGCAAGTCGCCTGGAAGGGATCATTGTGGTAGAGGGTATAAAGTCTGGCACAAAAGTTCCTTGACATCACAATGGAAATGAGACATAAACGCTTACGTTGCAAGTCGGAGAGCAATGTTTGCCGAGACGTCCCGGATGCGCCATCCCACGATGCACGGCGTCGTAAGTCCTCAGGATCCGAACACATTATCAGACTATCACGGGCGCGATAAGCATGTAACAATTTAATCCGGGTATCCTTTGGTGCCTACCTCGATAACGCGTGTAATTGCTCTGGATTTGTGCTTAGAGGAGCTAATTCGGTACGGAGGACATGCAGCGCAGCTGTCGTTTTTCGGGCCTCCAAGAGCTCGAGGTATTTTTGTCTCCCGATAAAGAAATGGGCCTCCTAAGAATAGATGCGTCAGAGTCATCAAGTTCTATGATGGACAGGTGTCGATCGCACCCAGGTCGCCTCTTCGTCCACCGCAGTAAGGTGCGAGAGCAGTGACTCCGCGTTCGCCCAGTCAGCATTGAGAATATACTGGCGGAATTCAGTGACTTCTGGTGCCTCCAGGGAGTAACCTGACTCTGCTTCGAGGGTGGCAGCAGATTCGCTGCAGCAATCACATTCAGCGCAGTACTGAGAGGATATGAACACCAAAGCGAACAAAAGTTGACTTACATGTAGCCTACGTCTCGTAGACTCTGTATGACTAATCTGACGAATTCTTCCCTGTCTACATAAGGGTCATCGTACAACGTGGTGCCTGCCAGTGACACACGCGCTACAGAAGAACTATGCTTGGAGACACCGTTGGTTATTGGTGAAGATCCATTGGGCTTGAATCCATTGATGGTGGTGATGCCATTAGAGCGACCCGCTTTATCTAATGTGATAGAGGACGGGCCGGCCTCCAAGATGGGGTTGATGGATGGCGATGAAGTGGACGCGTTGTCTGAGCGCGGGATGTACATCTTGTCTGTGGAAAAACCCTGTGGGCGAGGTGTACGGTCAATGATGGAGAGGAAAGTGGATGCTGAGGCGCCGGTGCTTTGGTTGACTATTCGTTGTCTCTTGTAGGCCCTCGTTGAATCTGTGAGCGGATGGCGTATAGGCCGATCGTAAGAACATGATATGAGCTCATAAGGGAGGGGCGACGAGCAAGTTGAAAACCGCACCTGACGGAGCGGCAGGGGGTGCGTCACCGTCCGAGTCCTCTACAAGAGCGCGGGGACGTGTAGAAGGGACTAAAGAAGTGGGTGGCTGTGTTTGGAGAATGGATTGTCTTGACGTGGATGCGGTGGTGGTGAATTGGCTTGGTTCCGTAGTGGATTCCAGCCTTGAAGCGGAGTCCTGGCGTGTAGGACGAGCGTCCTGGGCAAAGTCCAGTCGGGTGATTGGATCAATGGTGACTAGTTGGTTGTTGCGTTGGTTGGATTGACATGCAGCACCTCCAGCGTTGCTAGCGTAGATCTACAACGTTCCTGCTGGATAATGAAAGTTAGTGAAAGAGAAGGAATGGCAAATGGCCTTGGTCTCGTTGCTGACGGACTCGGGCTGTGAGGGCCTGCTCGCCAATGATTAAGAATGGAAAGTGACCCCCTTCCATTTCACTTGCGAGGGGGGTCACATATCCTGCAAAGCGATTCTGGCCTCAAAACATGGCCTCAAGTGGTTGAAACTGATACGACACGTTTACACGGGCCCATATGGTGACACATTGTATTCAATTATGCTATCCCTGCGAGTGAAGAATCAAGGTTAAGAAGAAAAGGGCGTCTGTAATGACAGTAAAGCAAGTTATGCTTCACGAAAATGCTCAATGCAACGAGAATTGTAGGGTTTTGTGTGTGACAGTGATAAATAACAAATGCATTGCAAAGGGCAAAATTCCCAGTGTTGGTATGGGTTCCGCAAGTTTTCTTGAGCCAATACTTGGGTTCTTGAGATATAGATATAGTACGTAGAATGGAATGGAAGCCGAGTAGCGAGTAATGCTGGTGTTTTTGATGACGATGCAAAAGTGACGAGAACGAGTGAAATGAGTTCATAGGCGCAGCCTGCTGTTCGTTTCGTTTCCTAGGGCGTTGACGATTTTAAGTGTTGTTGCCAAGATGAATTGGAACAGATGGGGGATCATCGCGTAGCAGACGATTGCAATACTACTGACGACCTGCGGTACGTTCGCGTTCCCTCAGGCCGCTGCGTCCGCTTCCAAAGCCGGGTGCATCTCGGGAGGAACCCCGACCCCCAAGTTCATATGTGCAGTAACGTCCACGTCGTTCGTTATGGGCGGCAGGAGCGACCAATGCCGGATCTTCAAACTCTTGCATGCACAGTACCATCTTGGGAAGAGGCGAACTGTTGCGTCGAGCAGTCGGGCGACCCCTAGACAAGGGAGCACAGGACCAATCAAACACTTGCTCCACACTGCCTCGACTATCTTGACACCCGCGGGACTCTGGTGCCATGGTGCTCTGGCGGGTTCGTGAACGTGAACGAGAGTCAGGATATTGTAATGGTTCTGGTTCGCGACGTCGACCGCGCGGCGTTGATTCTAGCGTGGAGCGCAAACCAGACGCAGTAAGCAATGAAGCCAATTTTGGAGTCGGGGGTGATGGGCGTGGGTTATGGCTAACGGTAATTCCCGAGGGGACTTGTGATCGTTGGGGAGAGCTTATCTGGAGAAGCGAAAAGTACGCTGGCAGACTCGCACGGTTGCGACTCTTTTTGGTCTTGGACGTGACGGTGGACTTGTCCTTCTCTGGCTCTCGGGCGGAGATAGGCAATTCATGACGGCTATGATGAGAAGCTTCATGAGCGAAATCGGGCTCGTCGTCTGTGGGAGAGGGAATATGACCCAAGGAGGAACTGGAGGAAGTGCGGCGGTGCAAAAGGGGGATCATGGAATGGTGGTTGGTCGCGGATGGTCGACGAGCGTACATTAAACTTGGTGGTTTTGCGGAGTGGTGGGAGGCAATGGAACGGATGGAGGCGTCAATGCCACTCTCTACACTGTCACCTTCGTAACCGGAATGGTCATCGATTCCGACGACAGGTTCGTCGTCGTCGGGGTCTGTGAAGACGGACCAAGAGACGGAAGAGGAAGAGGACGAAGTGGAGTATCTGTCGCGTTTCCGGAAGTTGCTCAGTGCATTGCCTAGGGCAGAAGGCATCAGGGCGGGTACTTCGCCACCAACGGTATGGTCAATGTGGGGAGAGGAGAGCGCACTGCTGGCGGAGGAGATTGAAGGGGAATTATGAACGTCGAGGGCCTCGCAGTCATCACTACAGTAAGCGCGACTATTTTACATGTGAGGGATGAAGAAGACAGTCGAGACGAGTACCCACCTGTCATCGGAGAGTTGTCTCGAGCATGTGAGGCAGATCTCCTCGAACATGGGGACAAAGGTAAGATGGGTAAGAGAGGAAGACAGACGAGAGACGAGGTTGGTGACGAAAAGAGGTAGGGAGAAACGCAGCCGCACTGGGACTGGGGCTTAAATATGGAGACGGCACAGGAGGGATGGAAATTTCACAAATTGGAGTAAATTAGAAGAGGAAATGACTCAAAGGGGACAAGACCAAGTCCATGTCACACGTGACTGACAAGAAACACGGACAGATTAGGTAACCCAAATATTAGAATATCTAATCTACCCGGGAGGGTAAACGTACCATGTCAAAAACTGGACTGGCGTGCCGCAATCGCACGTTTGACTCCTGCCTCATGCCACCACCACCCACTTGCGCGCTACGTTTCTGTCGCTACCACTCCATTTCGCAAATGCGCAAGATGGTGAGAACGTGGGGACCGCGCGGGACTCGAATCACGCCACTACCGAGGCCATTGCGTGCAGGCATGAGCGACTGTCTCTACCTCGCGTGCGAATATCGCCATCTCTCGTAAACGGCCTTTGTCTCTGATAACGCTGGCATTATTGACGTTGGTATCTCCGGCCTGCCGAGAGTTTTCACGTTTCTCGCGTGTCAGTCACTTGTTTGAGTCCACTTTCTATAACGTTCGTGCACCTTCTGCCGCGGCCTTTGCCTGCTCATCGTCCGTGTCAGCCACGCTGTGCGAAAAAGTGCCTCGCTAAATCAGACAGTGCGTTGTCCCTAGCAGGGCTAAACACTTGTTGTTTCCATACATCACACCTCGGGGTAACGTAGATCGACTCAGGAATCCATATGCATATTGACTGCGCAAATCAATCGAGAGCGTTCAGAAACACCCCTCCCATAAAGTGTATGTCCCAACAGGGATCAGTGTCCACAACTACGGCAATCATCTTGACCAGAAGCTAGCTTGGCGATGCAGCAAGCTGGACGTCGCCATTACTACCGGAAGGCTCTCGAAGAGCACCCTGTAACGACGACCCCGACGAGATTGGATTCGAGTTTCCCAGTAGTTCTTCCTCACTTTGCGACGTATTACCCTGCGCGCCCTTGCGATCCACAGATGTGCGTGCTTCTGCTCTTGTGGGAACCGCGCTAGAGCTGTAGGAACTACTACGAGGAGGTGGAATGACCGAATCTGAGTCTCTCACAAACTCGTCCGCAACGGCCCCATTAGAAGATGCAGTCTGTGGAGGTATTACTTCCGGCAACGGTGCGGGTTGTGTAAGAGATGGCAATGGCTTGTCCAGCTTGGCACTGTCTCTCCTAGAAAGGAGCCCCCTGAGTCGCTCGTTTGGACCCGCGGTCGTACGGAAGTTGCCAAGTGTGGACTTGCGAGGTATCGATTTCTCGCCCACGAGGGTCTCAAGCATATTGGTTGGCGCAGAGACGTTCTTTAGTACCGACAGCTTCTGGTGCAACAAGTGTGCGTCTGCTAACATCCTTTTCAAATAGTCAGACGTGGCACTTTGATGGTGGTTTCGGGAGACGTCACATGCCTCTCCTTGGCCTCCTGGCTCTGTAACTCAATCTGACCGTACTCTTCGGAGAGGCGGTGATTGATGGCAGCAAAGACTTGCGACATCACATACTACAAAAAACACGGTCAACGACGATGACAACAAGCTATTCAATGGACGAACCTCCACGATCGGCGCGGACAGGTATCGCGAGAGGACTTTGTGTAGTGTGACCGTCTCTTTGACCAAAAGCTCCATGTAATCATTAGCGCCGTCGCCTTGCCTTGGTATTTCCCAATTGACAGCCTGGCGGCAAGTACTCAACTATTGATCCCTCGCAGTGGCAGACCAGTGGCGTATGACTGACCTGCAATGACTTGACATGGGCACTGATCCTGTCACCCATAATAGCAACCAATTTGGAATGGATCTCGTTCTGATGTTCTTGGAAATCCTGTTGCCGTGCAGTCAGTTGATATCTCTTCAAGTAACGCGAACGCAGACGCACCCGCTTGAGTTTATCAAATTCAACGAGCATGACTGCCTGGTTTGGACTAAGGTGGCGCCGGAATGTTTCCCGGACGTAGGGAATGAGCGCCACCATAATGGAGAGTGACTGGGAGGCAAGGGCTAGACCGGTTGATAAAGTCCGTACGTACCCCAAAACAATAAGAAAAAAAAAGACACCGACCAAGATGCTTTGCCGTGATGTTCTTCAGGCCAGCGGAGCGCATGGCACCTGCCCCCAGGACTACTTGACAGGTCCTGGAATTAAACGCCTTAAGGAACTCAATGACTCGGCTCATCGTATCTGTGTTCAACATCGGAAGATTGACTACGAGCTTCAGGTATTCTAACAGGAGCCCCAGAACAGCGCCGGTGGCTGAAACACAGAAATAGGGTCGCTCTTCGATGTGGATGTACTTGGCTGTTGCTGCTGAGCCATTTTGCTTGCTAGGAGTGGACGTAGGCTTTCCGTCCGTCGAATAGGAAGGTGGAACGGTGGATAGTGGTTTGCCCCCTACGACGAGGTCAGGGGAATCCTGAACGGCAGAATCGACCAACACGTCAGCGGCATGCTGGACTGCGGATGGAACATCCATTTGATTCCACTGTTCATCCTCGACCAACTTAGCGGATTGATTGATCCTTGACTGATGAAAAGCTTGCAGAAATAGTTTGGCCTGGACGAGGACGATCGTGAACCTGTCATGATTGAGTAATGAATGAGGGTGTAACCTACCTGGCCGAGTATTGTGCCTCTTAGTCCCATGATCATGCGTCGACAAATGACTTCGCATCTGATGACGAAGTCCCATGACTGGTTGAAGAACACGAGGAAGCTTGGCAGATCTAGTTGTGCGAGCTGCTCTGAACGGTAACCGATGACCTTAGCAACTAGCTTGTTCGAGAGGTCTGCTGCCGAAGAAAGGATATCCGATAGTTCTTCTTGTAGAAGTGCAAGGCCTATCGATACCGGTGTGGATCTGCATCGGGTCAGTTCCGGGGCACGCGCGCAAGGCAAATGGTGTCTACTCACATATGACTCTCCAGTACGTCTATTAGAACGCTGTTCTGAGCTTGAAGCCCCTCGATGCCGTTGAGAAGACTTTTGTACACACGAGAGACAGTGGAGGAGAATTCCGCCTGGGTCATTGAGCGCAAGAGGTTGGAAAGACCGCTAGAATCGTGTGAGATGCAGATAACTACACAATGAGCAAATATGTGCTACATGCCTCGTTACAGCTTTGGAACTCTTTTCGTCCTCGTCTGGATCAAATGATGGCAAGTACTGGAAAGTGTATTTAGATTCTGGACCTTTTCGAAAGATAAAGACGTTGCACCTACGCGTTTCAGGATCCCTCTCACTTCGGACATGACGGCTTCTCGCCAAGAGACAATCGCCTCCCGAATACCATTCGTACGCAGAAGCCCCTGAAGCAACGGACGCAAACGGTCTTTCATGGTGAGATTCGGGTTCGCGACGGGATGAGAATCCTCGGAATCCGCGCTCACGCGATCAAGCAAGTCAAGTTTGAGTGCCGTGACTAGATCTGTTGTCAGTGACAAGGTTATCTGGGCGTTCATGACCTGTAGATGAGAAGGAAGGGAAAGGAAGGCGGTGAGGGACGAGAGGGGCACTGAGGGTAGAGGAGTGTTTTTGGTGGTGGCTTGGATTTGGACGGGGGGTGACTCTGGGGTGGAGGAAAGTGGAGAAGGGGCATCGTCTGGCTGACGTGTACGCCGCTTCACGATGGGAGTAGGAGGGAGAGGGGCGTCTTGGGGAGACGGGTTAAAGAGAGATTGGATGGTGTCAATGACGGTGAGTGCTTCACCCCATTGACCTGCACCGACCAAGCCGCTGGTGACGGATGACATTTCAACGACGGCGGCAAGATCGCGGACGGCATTATTGACGGCAACGAAGTTGGAGCGTCTGGATTCTTTGCGGACGATGTGGAGACCACGGATTGCGGTGTTGTTGTCGAAGTCATTTAAGAGTGTGCGTAGTTTGGCTATGCGATCTAAGCACTGTTCGGATTCTGTTTGAAGATCTTGCAAGTTTGTGAGGGCGGCAAAGAAGGAGGTGGAACGAAGGGATATTTCGCGAACGAGATGCTGTTCGATGGTATCTGCGTGGTGGGAGAGCTTTTCCAGGAGAGGGAGGGAGTATGAGAGGGAGGAGGGATCGGAAGTGTCTTGGTCGCCATGGACGCGTTCCGTGACTGCGTCGAATGTACAAGGATGTGCGAGATCAAAGTCGGGGCTAAAGAAGACGGAGGGCACGGTATTGAGGGGTGTGAGAAGCTTAGTGAGGGGGGAGGAGGGAGAGTCGGATTGAACGGGAGGGAGGGAAGCGCCTTGGAGGAAGCGGTCCCATTCTGGTGCGATTGCACGGAGGTATGAATCAAAGTCCTTGCGCTTCACACGGGGAAGCTCTGTTGAAGGGACGGGAGGGAGGGGGGAATGTGCCTTTGGGGGAGCGTGACGCTTGTGGGGGTTGTTGAGCACATTGGAGACGGCTGGGAAAGGGGAGGTGAACGAGCAAGGGGAGGGGGAGGGGGAGGAGGACATACCATTGAATCCTTGGGTAGTGCTGGACCAGTGGGGCGGGAGGGGAGAAGCGACGTTTGGGAGATGGACGCGGGGGAGTGCAGCAAAGGTGTCCTGAGCGCCACCGTCTGCGGTTGTCTCTGAGATGCTTGCTGGGCCCCTTTTGCTCGCCGGATCCCAGGTGAACCTGAATGGGCGCGTCGTTGTGTGGGGCACATCTGGGAGAGGAGCGGGCGATGAGCGAGGTGGAGACGACTCTGAGGGTACAGACATGGCGAGTGTTATTGCTATAAGTACTCCTAGTGGTTGTACTACCACTACCACTACCACTACTACCGACTACCATCACCGCCACTAATTACCACTACCACCAACAACCCCTTGATGGACCTCCCCGCATTCTTTTCACGCTTCCCGCTGCACACATACCCGCCCATCCCAGTGCCCCCCCGCTTTCCCCTCGTACAGCCCACCCTCTGGATAGCACTCCCGCGCGACACCGCCACCCTCCTCAGCGCCGACGTCGAGTGTCTCAAGTGGCAGGCATGTCTCGCCCTCCGCGGTCTCGACCACATCGCAGTCCGCTGGGACATATCCCCCGAAGGCGCTCTCGACGCCTGTCTCCCGAACCTCCATCTCCCGGGCCCCTCCCCGCGTCTCCTCCCCGCACGCGCCATCCCTGACTGGGCAGACGCACGTCTCAACCAACCTCCAGACCCCCTCGGGGGCTACCGGGACCAATCCGCGAAGGATGAGAGTCATGGCTGGATCGCCCTCTTCGAAGGCGTCGTACACGCTGCTCTGGTGCGTCCCCTGCCGTCTTCCACCGTCGCTGCTCATCTCCTTCCTTCCTAGTCCCTCTCCCACCCCGACCCCCCCATCTTCTCCACACTCTTCCAGTCCAACTCAAGAAAAATCGGCGCCCTAGACACCGTCCTTAGTCCTCCTCCTCCCCCCTCGACTGGTTTTAACTCTCCCTTTCCCCCCTTTGGTGCTAACATCGATCTTTCTACCATCCACGCGCGCTACGCTGAAGCTATTGCCGCTCTCTCAGACCGTCTTGCCACCGACAAATGGTTCCTCGGCTCAGTGTATGTCGTCTTCCCCTTCACTCCCTCACCCTGACACCTCTCCCAGAAATCCCACCGCGCTTGATGCCCTCCTCTTTGCTTACCTCCACACCCTCCTTCACAGTAAAGAATCCACCCGCATTCAAGTCGCCCGCCGTCCCAATCTTGTCGCCTGGGAGCGTTCTGTCGGAATCCACGTACAGGCTGCTTTCTGTCTTCCTCCCACTGCTTCCTAGCACTTTGATATATTCTGGTATATGCGCATGATACAACCAATCAATCACTGTCACCATACGTGCACGATTCTGTCATCAATCCAGGTGACTACCCGTCTTGCCAGTCCCGTCGCCGTTCAGAATGCCATGTCCATTCGACGTACCCTGGACAGAGTTGCCTGCGAATCGCTTCCGAAGCGCACTAATCATTTTCGTGAACCTGCAACATCGACAGTCAGTAATTACCCCTTGATGAGAAGCATGTCATCAACACACCAATACCAATTAAGACCCTGGAGCATCACATTACTTGCTCCGTAGACCATAATGTAAAGCAGAGGAAGTTCGGTGTAAACACCATTCAATGTGACGAAAAAATCGTACGACTATGCACCACTCAGTATCCCTTCACTAGTTTGGAGCAAAGCACCTTACCATCTTTCCACCCCAAACTAGTCGGATACAGAAAAAGGAGCTCAACAAGGCAATCCCATTCACCAACTGCAGTTGTGATCCAGTCTTGCCCATCTTGTCCAAAAACCTACCCCAAAATAGCGTCACTGTTCACACAGCTCGACGTGCACAGAACGCACCAGTTTATATTGAGAAAGATCGTGCTCCTACAGTCATGTCAGTTCATCAACGTGCCATGCCGCGCAAGAGACCACGCACGCTTCCCAGAACAAAAAGCGCACAACATAGTAGTGGACAAACGGCCGCTGTAGAGATCATTAGAGGTAATGCACGAGCAACAGAGGCAGTCACTTGCAGTCCCAAGCACGAAAATGGCGAGACAGGCCACACCTGAAAAATGCGTCGGCCAAACATGGGATTAAGGAATGCATCAGACAACTTGCCGTGGATCACAAATCCAACGTCGGAAAAGTGAACGACGGACTCGAGTGCGTCCCAGATGAAATATCTGACGAGACCGCACCGTGAGATGTAGTGACATTCGTTGTGAGAGAGTACTCACCCGACGGCGATTGCTAACAAGAAACTAGCATCCGGGTAGGTCCCGAAGGCGCGATCTTCGTCCAGACTTTTGGCTTGGAGGCATCGTGAAGCAAGCACGACGGCGACGAGCGCGTGAACGAGGGAAACGACATGCACGTCCCTGTGGACAGGTCAGGAGACGGGGATGAGGGCTGGATGCACATGGAGGTACCAATTTCTACGCGTCCTCCTGTCGGCCTTGCCATATGACACTGGGAAGACCGCTCTACTGATAGCAGGGGAAATACTGACTTGCACAGCGGTGAAAAAGAGCCACGCGATGACGACAATATCAGCGAACTCTGGGAGAGCACTGAGGCCGTATTTTACGGCGAGGGGACGGACGACGTCACGTATGTGCTGTCGAAGCTCGGGGATCATGATGGGCGGAGAGCAAGAGGGAGGACGGAAGACAAGACGGGGCATGCTGCATATTACCTCATGTAATACATTTCAAGGTGAACAAAAGCCTACAAGGTCCGGACCTGGGACCGGATGTGGGTGCTTCCATCATGTACATTTGTAAAGATGCACACTAGCTTGCCCGTCGACGATAAAGACAAATAAAAGTAGAGTATGCAAACGATGATTGCCTAAACCAAGAATGACGCAGAGATGAACAAACGAAAAGATGAAAGAGGAGCAGACAGAGCAAGGAGGAAGAAAAAAGAGACAGTGTAAGGGAGACGACTGAGGGAGCTGGAAGCTCAGTACATGCAGCAAACCAGAAACATTGTTCTGTATTTTGGAGGTTGAGGTAGATGGAGGGCGTATGGTAGGGTGATAACGAACGTGAAAGTTTCGATGTATAGATGCTCAGAGATGAAATGCACAACGTGCGTCCGGGGGAGGGGAGCAGCCCCGAAAGGGAGTGGGAGGGGTATGACAGAGTGGCGAGGGTATAGGAAAACAACGCATTACATCACAACGCAATTGCAACCCGTTTGTGGTGGTGCATATGGATCCTCGCCCTTCCCGACAGGACCCCAGACAGATGGAACCTTTGGAGACAATGAGGCGATGCGCGAAGGAGAGATAGGCACCACGACGCACCAGATGGTCTTTTGTCGTTTTGCAGTAGCGGATCAAGCTGTTCAACGTGTGGTAAGCAGGGAGGAGGAAAAAGGGAGGGAAAGAGATGTACCTTGCACTGGCCTCGCTGACTCTCATGCGCGGTCGTGCCAGGTCTTCACGGAGACGCTGGTTGTGCTCTGTGAGACGGCGAAGCTTGAGTTCTGACATGGACTGTTTGTGGGGACGAGCGCTCATTGTGTGCGTGCGCAGAAAAGAGAGAACGACGACGAGAGCGACGAGGTCGACGAAGAGGTGGAGGTGGAGGTGGAGGTGGCCGAGTGCGAGTAGACCGGAGTGCCATGGGAATTATCGCAGTCGGAGTTTCAATATTTCCCTGTCCCACCACCACAACGTCCGCGGCGGCAACGACTACCACGACGACGACGACGATGCCCGATGATGATCACGACGACGACTGGGACGAGCACACTTCCTGGATCGCCTTCCTCCACGAGTAGTCCCGTCTTTTTCATCTCCACGCGCCACTAATTGCCCACCCCCGCAGCGATGACGACCTCAATCCTGACAAGACCAGTCTCGTCGACCGTCTCGGACCCGCATTTGCCGCTCATCACCGCCAGGGAAAGGAGTATATCAAGCACGCATTCATTCCCATCTTACAGCACACCAAGCAACTCCACGACGCCATCCACGACGACATCTTCCCGAGGCGTACCCACGGCCTCGCCCTCCTCGACGATGCCACTCTCCGCTACGAAAGCGCTGCCCGCCGCGACATGAACATCGCCCAGACCGTCTATGACGACACAAAGGCGTGTCTACCGTGTCCTTTTCTCGCCCTCTTGACCTTGTCTCTACCCATAGCGTTCCCTTGACGTTCTGTTCTCCACCCTCGACGACCTCGTCTGCCAAAGTGACCTCCTCTTCCAGACGTTCAAGTCGAGCATGCACGAGCACGGTACACCGTGACTGTCCTTTACCTGCGCCCGTATCTGACATCACCGTGTCTCAGTCCAACGTCTTCGTCGCTGTACCAACCAAATGCCGGTCGATGCCGAACGACTCGTAGCCAGTCTGGACAAGAAGGCGAAGCATCTTGGTGCCGAAGACCATGCAAAGGCCAAGGAAAACCTCCTTCGCGGGATCCTTGAAAAGTATTGACCACGGACGATCCTTGTTCCATCACCGTACAGCCTGTTCCAGTGTAGTCTTAGCTGTAGTACGCAATGCTTTATGAGCCGTCTCGCCCACCGTGTCCAGTTGGTCGAATTAAATGAATGTCGACGTGTGAAAAGAGTCCGTCAGGGCCCTGTCGACTGTCACCGGCGGTGATGTACTGTAGTTCAACTTGGAAATTCGGTCGTGCACGGCTTGTTTCGCTGCCATCACCGTCATCGCTCCGACATACCCTTCATCAAATACCACTTTGTCTGTGCATATCTTGATCTCTGCTACACTTGTGTCGCCTGACACTGGACAGTGTCAAGTCAGTCGCCAAAAGACTCAGTGCATGCTCTCTGACACATATTTCACAGTTCCTGTGTTTCCTACCCCCCTTCGAGTCAACATGAGCAGCCGAGGCGGCAGACAGTCCATGTCCGAGCTGCGGTATCGTCGTCTTTTGGAGCATAACCAGCGCCTGCGCGAAGATTTGGCAAGGCCGCGAATCCGCGTAAGTGAAGCAAGTGCAAGGTCCGTAATGGCATCTATCTCCAGACACACTATCCTCAAACATCCGTATCTACAGTTTAATTAGACATTGTAAAACCACCGAAGACCACCTCGTCCGTACCACCTTCATTTTCTCTCTTAAATTTGGTGGTCGCTCACCCCGTATCAGGTTCCATCCGTATGGGGCCCCGTCCAGAAAGCCGAAGACCCTTATGCACCCCCCGGCTCGCGTGGGACCAATTGCTGTAGCTTACAATAATTTCCCTTCAGAGAGCACGTCCTCCACGACCCTGTATGTCGACACACAACTGTGGAGATCCCTCTGGGTGATGATTCCTATACCTTTGGTCTATTACTACACTCGCCGCGTTTTCGGATAATCACTGCTGTGTTGTGTTATCCATCAAGCCAGATTCGACGCTCGATTTCTTTTCTTTCTTTCTTTCTTTCTTTCAACGTTATACCGAAACGTCTGAAAGACGTACGTGCCTGCGTGTTAGAAGCTACTCGGCAACAAGATCAGAAAAACGAGGCCCCTCTACAGTTGTTGCAGGAACCTCCGGATATCTCCCTCACTGAGCGCACCAATGAAATGGTTAACCGGTTTTCCATCTTTAAAGGCCATCACCGTCGGTAGTGACCGTATCTACAAGACTTAGTCGATCGTGAGGCAGGAATAGCAAAGCGAGAGACTGACTCGATACTTCTGGGCGAGCTCAAATTCTTTGTCTGTGTCGACGGTGACCAAGTCAAGAGAACGTCCGCTCCCAGTCTTGATATCAGAGCTTCCAGTAAGCTTCTCTAACACGGGCGAGATCATCTTGCATGGTCCGCACCAGCTGAATGCCAGACACAATCAGATCCGGCAACGCAGAGCATGCAGTTACGAACTCGGCATAGAAATCAACCAGGATGACTTTATCGCTTGCATGCTCGTTCAGCGCAACTTCGTTAAAGGTCTAGGGCAGATGATTTGGGACGCTTTTGTCATCACCCGAACACGCTACCCATACCTTCTGACTGGCATCCAGATATTGCTTGCGACAGCGTTGTGACGAATGGAATGCGCGCATATTCCATGACTTCCCTTTGCTGGCAAGGTCGGCGCGTCGTTGAGCCAAGGCAAGTGCCTTTTGAACGTGGAAGAGCATAACTGAGTCGAAGAAACCGCGGGTATTGCTTACAGTACTTGACGAGTTGCCCACATCGCACTTAGCTTGCACGTAGTACTGTACTACATTGCCCCCGTCTCCATATTAGTTCTGCCTACCCCAGGGAGACAATGGGTTGCCATACATCTCTTGCTACTCTCGTTCTCTCACTAAACGTGCAGGTCATAAACCGGACTTGCCCCGCGCGAATCCGCAACGTTGTCGATAAATGGCATGGGGGTTAGACCTCCCAAACTAAACTTCTAGGGGAATCAAATATCTACAGGCTTAGAGTTCGAACGTCGAACGAGCTCTTAGTCGACGAGGAAACAAGAATGCACGGATAAAAAGGCAGACATGCTCTACCATCTTCTTTGTTCAACCGAGCAGGTGAGTACCGCATCCCGTAATTCGCGTCCGGAAGGCTGACAACTATACTCTCTTCAAAGTCTCATTCCGCCTGTCCCTTTCAACAACTCCCCGGTTTGGACTAGATCTGACTTGGTCTCAATTTCGTCTTGGCTTTCGCAGTCTTAATTATGTGGTCCAGAATTCCATCATCTTCGGTGGGCATGAACAAGGCAATGTAAAAGCATCTAAATAACACTTAAATCATAGACTCACGTATGCTCCTTCATAGCATCACTGAGCAGGATCAGTCTGTTCAACGTGTGTGTTGGCAATGCGAATGCAACTACTGGCGATACTCTTATCTTTGAGTTGAGTCAACAGCATCTTCCTGCACTGATCCGTCATTGAAATTTACCTAGCGTGGGTGCAAGAAATATATATCATGGATCGTTGGATACTAACTCGATGTCTTGGCTAGACCGTCACTTAGTACCCCGTCGTTTTGCGCCCCACCATGCGAAAGTGTCATGTGGATTGACTTTGGATACATGCCTATGTCAAGCCTGCAATGTCGATGACGTTCTAGTATTCTACGCAACACAATGTGGTTCTACTGTGCCTGAGTAGAGTAAGTCGTAGCACTGGCACATTAAGGTATGCGATTAACTCGCTTTGCAGCCATTGTCAAAAGGGGATGATGTTCCCCGTGAAAATATCAGTAAGGTTTTGCAATGAACCACAAGGTGGACCAAACCTTTTCCATGTTCCTAGGTAAAGTTAGCATGGCTGCTGGCTTCGTTCAAACCCTCATCCACCTCATAGCAGGCCGCAGAAACAAGCAACTCGACTGCGAGTACTGCATCGAAGTGTATGACAAGTTCATCACCGATCGTGATATCGACCGAAAGCAATTGTGCAATCGATCTAAGCAGCAATGTCGCTGGAGTGGCCGGGAGCGTTGACTTGGTGTGGTTGTTTATGTGGTTTGTGAACGAGCGTGGTCCAGTAAATAAGGCATAGCGGGTCGCTAGAGTACCAATACTGATGCTCCTTCGAACCGTTTAGTATGCGAAGTCAGGGGTTTTGCTCGTTATGGTGTTGCGATATTTGTAGTCTTTTCCTTCACCGATGCCATACTAAAAATTACTAATAGTACGGCCACCATGCCTACTAGCTCGTTGCCCCCTCCAGCAAAGAGACGAAAGACAAAAAGCAACGAAACTGCCATCAAGCATCTCGAGCTTCAAATCACGGCTGCTGTGGCCAATAATGCATCCTTGAACCCTCTTTCAGATCTGCTGGATATTGCTCAAAATGTATCAAACGCGAGGGACACGTCAAAAGCGGTTTACAGTTTGTATCGCGTGTTTGTCGTCATCATATCTAGTAGTAAACTTGCACCTGGGGGAGGCGATGCCGCAAAAGTTGTGCGGAAGTGGGTATGGGAGCGGCTTGATGCCTATGTCAACCTCCTCCTTGGCTTACTGCAGGACGAAGAAGCTACGTTGAGGGTACGCTGATGATATTCTCATACGCTGCTCTACTCTCACTTTCTCTCAGAAATCCGCTCTGGATGTTCTCTTCTCCTTGCTAAAGCATCTCTCGACTTCACTAACCAAGTCGAGTCCCGACAACCAACCACAATTCCACTTCTCGCATTTCAAGCGTATCGCGCAAGCACTTCTCCTCTGTCCTTCTTCTATCCGTCAGGGACCAACCGCGTCCTTCGCGGGAAAGACGGCTCCGGATGTACGAGAGCACTTCGTGGACACCTGGTTCACCGTTCATGATGACATCCGGTGGTGTTTCCTCCGGGAGGCGACGTATGCACCTAGGCTCGTGATTCGAAATTTCTTTGTAATTTATAATCCTTCGCTAGCTTCATACTTTCAAAATACTCGACCACTGACCATCCCAATCTACCCGGAAATCTGTTGTCTATCATGGAGAAGTTGACTACCTTTCCAACCGATCCTTCGGAGCTGAATGCGTGGTGGGTAGAAGAGCTTGGAAAGAAGCCTCCGAAACCCAAGAACGGCAAACCGGATGAGGTCGACGGGGAAGACGAGGAGCTACGTGATGTGGAGGACGAAGACGAGCAAAATGATTGGAAAAAGTTTTTCGACGAAGAACCAAATGCCAAATACATGAAAAAGGTTGTGGGTGTGCAAGGCAGGACTCACCAGTTAACCCTCCACCAATCTCTCCACTCGTTGCAAGCTCACCGCGCTGTTTTTACGCGAACATGGCTCACCTTTCTACCTCACCTTTCGTCTATTTCGACCAGTGGCGATCGCGCATTTACGACACGAGCTCTCAATATTATGCACAGGGGCGTGCTCCCACACTTGACTAGGCCGATCCTGGTAATGGACTGGATAAGCGCATGCGTTGACGTTGGTAAGTAGTGTCACAGATTGAGAGGTGCATGCTCATGTTTCATCAGGGGGGACTATGGGCCTTTTGGCGCTCAACGCCTTGTTTACCTTGATCAAAGATTACAACTTGGGAGTAGTTGCTTGTCGTCTCCAACATTTATTTGACCCATCGTCTTCAGGGATTACCCTTCGTTCTATACCCGACTTTACGCCTTCTTCGATAGAGACGTTCTTCATCTCAAGCACCGCGCAAGGTTCTTCCGATTAACTGAGCTCTTTTTGAGCTCAACGTGAGTTTTGCTACCATTCCTTGAATCCACGAAACTGATACTGATTTGGTTTCCAGTCATTTGCCGGCGTCACTTCTTGCGTCATTTGTCAAGAGACTGTCCCGGCTTTCCCTCGCTGCGCCACCTGCTGCAATCATCATGATTATACCATTGACTTATAACCTCCTCAAGCGACATCCTGCCCTCATGGGGATGATCCATCGGACGCAAGATGTGGATGGTCCCTTTATTGGCAAGTTGAGCATTGCTTTGTGGAACAGCTTCCTGACAAGTGCCATAGACCCTTTTCTGCGGGACGAAATTAACCCCAACATCACAAATGCGATTGATTCGTCGTTGTGGGAACTTTATTCGCACAAGCAGCACTATGACTCTGCGGTCTCTACGTTGGCGCGGATATTTGAAGAAGCGTTCACAAAGCCAGGCTATTCCTTGGAAGACTTTCTGGACCATACGTACGGAACGGTGAGTTGCTGGAGCATATTGTGTCGGCGTTTTCGCTGAGTAAGTGCGTGAAATCGAAACAGCTCATTGAAGCAGAGACAAAGCGTCAGATCAAAAAAGATCCCGCACTGGCGATGGAGCTTGTTAAAAATCCATTCTCACTTACCTCGGGCGTGGATGTCGAGAGTACCGTACAGGGTGGAGATGCAGTGAGCGAGCTCTGGGCCTTGGGGTGACATTAGCTACTTCCGCCTCGGTACCTACTCGGTACATACTTGTCTGAAGTTTGTGCAAATATCGACAAACATTATCCCCCACACAATATGGTAAGATGCACTGACTGGTATCAGCGCCGAGTCAGCTGTGGTCCCAAGCACTCATCGTTGTTGGCATGGACGCGATCCGCGTCTCCAAGGCAAGTGTGCAGACATCATGGTCATTGAAACCAATCTATAGCTAAGTTGCAAATTCATAGGTCGAGAAAGTTCTCTGCGGTAAATCAGGGAGCGTCCAGTACGGCTCCCTGCACCTGACAGCACACCACCTGATATTTCGTTTTCAAGATTCGGATAAAGAGGAGATGTGGGCGAGTCCTGTTTCATCTCACCGCTGATCTCTATGCTGAGACCGATTCTAGGTTCCATATCCCTTGATTTCGCTCGTCATGCAGCTCCCGCACACTTTGCATGGGCGGAGTCCGATTACTTTCCATACCCGGACGTTTGAGACGTTCTCCATATCCCTTGGGAGTGACCGCGATGCTATCGACGTATTCGAAAGCGTCAAGGAGTTGACGGTGTGCAGTAGGTTGCGCTCATTCCCCAGCAAGTGTTGTAACCAACAAGCCAGTAGCCTCTGTCAATCAACTCTATGCATTTTTCTATTCCCCAACTCCACCCCTGGACTCTGTTGGAGGATGGTCAATATACTCTCCGCGCGAGGAGTTTGGACGGATGGGTGTTGGTGTCCGAACGAAGACCTGGCGCTTTACAGACATCAACAAGGACTACCAGGTAAAGCCTTCCTCTGTTTAGCTGAATACAATATTTGATTGTGTGTTTAGTTTAGCCCAACTTACCCGTCGCGTTTGGTTGTCCCGACACGGATAAGTGATTCTACGCTTCAGTATGCATCAAAACACAGGAGCAAATCTAGAATCCCCGCTCTCACTTATTTACACTGGGCGAACTATGTAATGACCTTTGTTTTATTCATAAGACAAGATTACTCACTTTACGCCCACAGGCTAGCATAACTCGCTCGAGTCAACCTATGGTCGGAATCAAACAGAACCGCTCTGTCCAGGATGAAAAACTTGTGGAAGCTATCTTTCAAACCCATCATTCTCCGGAATCTCGATCCTCAAGTGCCCCGGTTTACGGTGCAACCACCACAAACCTGATTGTAGATGCTCGCCCAACAGCTAATGCCGTTGCAAACACTGCCAGAGGTGCTGGCACAGAGAATATGGAATATTACAAGGACGCAAAAAAGACCTATTCTGGCATCGACCATATCCACGCAATGCGCGAATCGCTAGGCAAAGTTGTGGATGCTCTTCGCGAAGCGGATACCGTGGCTGCCAGTGTGAGCGGATATCTCCCTGGAGAAGCGCAGCAACTTGCTATCCTGGACCGCCAAGCACTGCGCCGATCCGGTTGGCTCCGTCACATGTCTAATATAATGGAAGCCGTGGTTCTTATCGTTCGAAATATTCATATCCACTCGTCTCATGTTCTGATCCACTGCTCGGATGGATGGGATCGGACCTCTCAATTGTCTGCTCTCGCTCAACTCTGCTTGGATCCATACTATCGCACGATGCGTGGCTTTCAGATACTCGTCGAAAAGGACTGGATATCTTTTGGACACCGATTCTTGGATCGATGCGGTCATCTGTCATCCGAAAAGTTTTTCACGTCCTTGGCGGACACAGCAAATGGCAGTGGTGGTGCTGATGCTGCTCAAGCCTTTCTTGCTTCGGTCCAAAGCCGCTTCGTGTCCCAACATCATATCAAGGAGACGAGTCCTTCTTTCCATCAATTCCTCGAATGCGTTCGTCAGCTGCTACGGCAGTTTCCTGAACGATTTGAATTCAATGAGTGCTTCCTACGTACAATCCACTATCATCTTTATTCCTGCCAATTTGGAACATTTTTATACAACTGCGAGCGGGAACGCAGGTATGGAGAAGATGGATTGTTCCCGTCGGAACGCACTGCAAGCCTCTGGGACTTCCTAAACTCGTCACCAGAAGTGGAGAAGCACAAGAATCCTTCGTATAACGGTTTATTGGATGATCCAACGCGCAGAGATTGCAAAGCGGACATGGGAGTGCTGTTTCCCAATCCCAAGGACGTTCGTTTTTGGTATGAACTTTATGGTCGCACGGACGAGGAAATGAATGGGAGAGCCGTTATCTCACAAGTCAAGGACGAACTTGAGTCTCCTGCTTCTGCCGATGGTCTCGATGACGATGCTGCCAGCGAAATCCCACCTCCACCAACTCTTGATTCCCCCACGATCATGCCGTCCCCTTCTCCTTCATTGCCGCCCTCCAGATCTGCCGCTACCGAGGGCTTGTCTTCCGGTTTTCAGGGATTGTGGGCATCCTTACCTGACCTTCCCCAGAAAGTTGCCGAAGGTTTCACAAGCGTGGGGGCTTCGACGACTCTGAAGGCTTCTTGGCCTCCGGCACAACCGGCTCTACCGGGCAGCAGTTCGTTGCCACACGGTCCAGTGCGAAACCCAAATCCCACAGATTTCTTCTCTAGTAGCGGAGTGAAATCCGTTTGGGGAAAGTTATCGTCGAATGCCACCGCAGCATTCTCAGCCGTGCAAGAAGCATATGACGGGGTTACGAAGGATTCAAAAGTTCCCTCGAGAGGATCTGGAGATGGGGAAAATGTAGGAAAGACATCTGAGCTCCAGCATCGCGACGTTGACGATGGGCAATTTCTGTCAACCATCTCCGGGTCACCGTATAACCCTTGGGACAGCGTGAAGCCGCAGAAGCCTATACCGGCATTACCGACCGACAATCCCTGGAGCACTGCGCGCTCGCGCTCCCCCAGACAATTGATTTCCGCCCGGGAAGTGGCGGACTCAGGACCACACGCTGCGGGCCTAACAATTACACATTCGCCACATGAACGTAACACTGCAACTGGTCTGTCTCGCATCGCAAACCAGAGTCCTGGCGTGGGGACGGGTCCTCCCACGCGGTCGAGCGGTGAGAAGAAAATCGATGAGGAGCAGAAGCGACCCATGAATAATACAGATCCCCTCGGGGTTGGATTGTTTTGATCTCCAGTTTGGGTGTAGCTGTACATGTAACCAATGCAGTGACACGGTTTGATATCCCCCATGCAACCGCAATGGCGTGATGGCGTGATTAGATAAGCGAGCCAGTGCTTTTATTTAATTGCCAACCTGGAAACAATTTGAACCCACCCTTCCTTGTTCCCTCCTCCCTCCATCGCTCTATGTCCCCCAACGGTAGCGCACGCCCGGCCCTTGCCCCAGGGCACTTCCTCTTCACATCCGAGTCCGTCGGTGAAGGCCACCCAGGTGCGTCCTACGCGACTTTCGGACAGGCCATTCCTGACGTCCCTCAGACAAGATCTGTGACCAGGTCTCTGATGCTATCGTGAGTGTCCCACACCACACATCTGAAAAGGCCTTCTTATTCGGTTGACTAGCTTGATGCCTGTCTTGCACAAGATCCCTTCTCAAAGGTCGCCTGTGAGACGGCCTCTAAGACCGGCATGATCATGGTCTTTGGCGAGATCAGTACCAAGGCCCAGCTTGACTACCAGAAGGTCATCCGCAGCACTATCAAGCAAATTGGCTACGATGACTCGTCCAAAGGCTTTGACTACAAGACGTGCAACATTCTCGTTGCAATCGAACAGCAGTCGCCTGATATTGCCCAGGGTCTTGATCACGGCTCTCTGGAGGAGCATGGTGCCGGTGACCAGGGCATCATGTTCGGCTATGCTACCGATGAGACTGAGGAGTACATGCCTCTGACGATTACCCTTGCCCACAAGCTCAATGCGGCAATGGCTGCTGCTCGCCGCTCTGGACTACTGCCCTGGCTGCGACCTGACTCCAAGACACAAGTCACCGTCGAGTACAAGAACGATGGCGGTGCCATGATCCCTCTTCGAGTCGACACCGTTGTCATCTCGACGCAACACGCTGAGGAGATCTCAACGGAGCAGCTTCGGAGGGAAATTACGGAAAAGATTGTCAAGGGGGTTATTCCTGCCAACCTCCTTGACGACAACACCGTCTACCATGTATGCGTCCCCCTCACTCGCGGTATCCTAATATTCACAAAAATATCAGATTCAACCCTCGGGCCGTTTCGTTATTGGTGGTCCCCAGGGTGATGCTGGTTTGACTGGCCGCAAAATCATTGTTGACACGTACGGCGGTTGGGGAGCGCACGGTGGGGGTGCCTTCTCTGGCAAGGACTTTTCGAAGGTCGACCGCTCAGCTGCCTACACGGCTCGCTGGATTGGTACAATACTCTACCCCTTTGAATGAGCTACATACTGATGACCATTTTAGCCAAGTCCCTCGTTACTGCTGGTCTTGCTCGTCGGGTTCTCGTACAGCTCTCGTACGCTATCGGTGTTGCTGAGCCCTTGTCCATTTATGTCGACACTTATGGCACTGGCAAGAAGTCGAATGACGAGCTTGTCGCGATTATCCGCAAGAACTGGGATCTCCGACCCGGAGTCATGGGTGAGTTTGACATCTTGCCCAGCCATGCGCTCTTGTAACACTACGTACAGTCCGTGAGCTTGAACTCCAGAAGCCTGTCTATCTGCGCACTGCGTCCTACGGTCATTTCGGTAATCCAAACTATACGTGGGAGAAACCCAAGAAGCTCGTCTTCTGATTGCCTTCCATCATTTGTGCCCCCAAGGGTTGGCACTTTTGTAATTATTCCGCCTGGCATCGGAAGTTCATCCTTCCGCTCATTCTTGCAACATCACGCCTGTAGAACACACAATTTCGTCTTCTCTATCCTGTAGCATTTGCGCCGGGAGAGCCAGCACATACACACCCCACTACCCGGGCAGCAGCCCATCACGCCAACGACATATATATAACCCATATAACCCTATCGTAGTAGTGAAGAATACAACCCGCGTTCAACCGCGTATTGCACCGAAACTAGCGTATTGTGTGAGGGAGGTGTCGGTATCAAGAAGAAGTCAACGAAAAAGGTTGTTTGAACATGTACATAGTGCGTGAAACAGTGATACCATATGGGGAACGTAAATGCGGTCGTGCCCGCCGTGGACCACCGACGAGAAAAACTTAAGATGGACGTCCCAGTGTCGTATTAGAGGCGACCCTCCATCCACACCTTTATCTCTCCCTTCCACCTCACTCACCCGCCTGCACCAGTGCGTCTCATTCCAACTGATCACCTTCACAAATTGATCGACTTGTAGTGTGTGGCATATTAGGTCTACTGTTGCACGACCCCACCATCGATGCGGCTGCCGAGATCTGTGAAGGTCTTTCTTTGTTACAGCACCGCGGTCAGGATGCATGTGGCATCGTCACCTGTGGTCCCAAAGGTCGTCTCTACCAATGCAAAGCGAATGGAATGGTCAGGGATGTATTCGATGACAAGGCGCTTGGAAGACTCATCGGCGGAATGGGAGTCGGGCACGGTGAGACTCTCTGACAAGCGGTAGTTCCCATCTAATCCACGGGATGTCCCCAAGTTCGGTACCCGACAGCTGGCAGCTCCAACCACGCCGAAGCTCAACCTTTCTACGTTAATTCACCCTATGGTATCGTACTTGCACATGTATGTCCACTTTTACGATGATCGCCAGAGACGCAATTTTTTACGCAGCGTTGCTCCACAGAATGGAAATCTTATCGACAGTACAGCTTTATTGCAATACATGGATGCCACAGCACATCGGCACATCAACACCTCGTCCGATTCTGAACTGCTATTGAACATCTTTGCCGATAATCTTCAACAGACCGGCAAATTTCGCATAAATGAAGAAGACATTTTCACTGCTACCGGAGGCTTGATGAAGCAATGCAAGGGAGCGTACGCTTGTGTCGCGATGATTGCAGGATTCGGAATCATCGCTTTCAGGGACCCGAATGGGATCCGACCTGTTGGGATGGCGTTTCGGAAAGCTGCTACTGGCAAGGATTGGCTATTCGCGAGCGAGAGTAACGTGGCCGACGCCGGTGGTTTCAGTGACTGGCAGGATGTCAAGCCGGGTACATCTGTGATTCACCACTGTTGTCCAGAGATACTAATGTCCTCACAGGTGAAGCTGTTATTGTCACTCGCTCCAAGATTTCGCGACGCGTTGTTGCTGAACCGGCAACGTTTGCACCCGATATTTTTGAATACGTTTATTTTGCCCGACCCGATTCCGTATTGGATGGCGTGAGCGTCTACCGGAGCCGGATGGCCATGGGTGATGCACTCGCGGAAGAAGTAAGCAAGATTTTGTTAGAGAAGAACATCACCGTAGATGTTGTCATTCCGGTCAGTTTGTCCCTCCAAACGATCTGATTTGTCATCTGATCATCAATATTAGGTACCTGATACGTCGCGTGTCGCTGCCTTGAACCTGGCTCAGAAGCTTCAGCTTCCTTACCGGGAGGGATTCATCAAAAACCGGTATGTTGGCAGAACCTTTATCATGCCGGGACAACAAATGAGGCACGTTCCCAATATCTTACCCAATCGCCCATACTGACGATGTCCAGGAGGAAGAATGTGAGGAAGAAACTTAACGCCATGGCTCTCGAGTTTGCCAACAAATCTGTCCTGCTGGTTGACGGTACGTCTCACAATCCTGGGAGCCATATTGTGCGATGGTCACACGTCTCTTTCAGATTCAATCGTGCGAGGCACAACATCCAAGGAAATCATTCAGATGGCAAAAGACGTTGGCGCAAAAAAAGTCGTCGTCGCGAGTTGTGCTCCCCCAATCCGGTAAGTCATTCCATTTCTCTCCAGTCGCCCGCTTTTTGATCTGCTGTGCAGGTATTCCAACGTATATGGCATCGACATGCCCTCGCGCTCAGAACTCGTCGCATACGGTCGGACGACCGAAGAAATCGCAGAGGCCATCGGCGCAGATCTTGTCATCTTTCAGAAGCTCCCAGACTTGATCGCCTCTGTCCGCCAATTTAATCCGTCAATCGAAACGTTTGATTGTTCGGTCTTTACGGGCGACTACGTTACAGGGAGTGTCGATGAAAGATACTTGACCTACATCGAGTCGCTGAGAGCTGACCGTGTGAAGAACAGGACGGTTCCAACTGGCCGCAAAGCTGTGGAAGGCAAGGGCACGAATGACTTGACTGGCAACGACGGACAGCCTGTGACTAGTTCGAATGCGGTTGTGAACGGGGCAGACGACACTGTTGGCTTACACAACACTTGGAACGTCAGCTGACGACCGTACAATAAGTAACATCTGTGCTCTACTCATATGTAACGACTCGGAGGTCACCTTGTGCCTCGACACTGTCATAATAATAGAAAAAAAGGGGGAAAATACCGTAGCTAGCGATGCATGATTCTTTGATACTACATGTAATACGAGAACAAAATGTAGATGCTTACTTGTTGACAATAGATGCACATTATGACACCGCCAGTGGTATCGTGATATGTTCATTGAAGGCCTGTCCATCATACGCGATCGTGTCACCGAGCAGGCACGCTGCGATTATTATTCCCTGCTTGAGAGGGGAGCTGTGAGAGGGCCCGGTGCTTTGGCATGAATAACGATGCCATAGGATCCCTCTTTTGTATCGGTGGCTTGGAGGGACGAGGCTCAGTGGCTTGCGATAAAGGGTGAGCAGGCGGTGGCGGTTGTGGTGGTGAAAGAGGGCCTTTCTTGGAAACGGGATCTGCCGAGTTTGTGGTTTGAACAGGACGACGAGTTGTCGTTTGTGGCATCGAAGTCGAAGGGCGACTGATGGAGACGGTTTTGACAGTTATCCGACTGTCGACGGGTTTCGCCGACGAAGCCACAAGTGGGCTTGCTGTGGTGGGGGAGTGTACCTTGCCGTGGGGTATTTGGGGGGTTAACCGGGGAGTATACAGGGACCTTCGGAGTTTAGTCGCTTCGTTCTTCGTTTTCTGAAACAGAGACTTTGGCTGGTTAGACGTTCTCCCTGGAGGGTGTCAGTCGGGCAAAACCAGAAGAAGGTAACGCTTACATGCGGTGCGCGCGCGCTTAGCGGGAGGCAATTTGTCGGTCAATTTGACCTCTCGTTCTCTCTTTCGTTCAGCTGCCTCCATGCGCTGGTTTCTGAGCTTTGATGCGGCCTCTTCGAGTCGATGGGCCTCGGCCTCGCGAAGAAGCTGTGAGCGGGTGTGTGAAACGGTGTTCTGGACCTAGATGGGGCGGTGACATACAAAATATTGATCGCGCCAGGATTCAGGTTGTTCGTCAACATTTCGTGCGAGTTGTTCGGCAAGTAAAGGATAGGACTTGAAACACAGACGTTCCCAGAGATCTGGTCATGTCGAGTCAGAGGCAAAAAGAAACGAATTCAGCGCTGAACGGGGACGTACCTGAGGTGTCTTGTTCGAGATACTGCATCAAGGATGAGAGAGGGGACTGTGATGAAGTGGGATGGACTAACAGGAGAAGATTGCTCCAAGCGGAGCAAGGTATCTGCAGAGCAGCACTCGAGCACGGGTTTAATAACATCGTACCGTACATCATCGCCAAGACAAGTTATGGCTGTTGGGGAGATAAGGTCAAGGTGGAGGAGAGGGGAAATGACATACCATCCGCATGAGCTGACAGGACTGGAAGGAGAGGAAGGGGTGAGCATTGAGGCGAGGGGAGAAGGGGAGAAGGGTGACTTACCACGCTGGCAATAAGATACGAGAGAAGGGACTCGACGGGGGACGAGATCAGACTCTGAGGCCATTGGGGAGGACGGAGAGCGGGTTGGAGGTTATGGCTGTCGCACCGCCTTTAATACGATCACACCTGCCAAATATATACAGTCACAGACAATCCACTGTGCTACTCCTCCTCCTCCTCCTCCTCCTCCTCCTCCTCCTGTTCAAACACCCGTTCCTGTGCATTCATCGCCCCCAGCACGTCCTCCGATTGTCCCTTTTGTACCGCTAGTCGTTGTCCTGCTCACCCATGTCATATCATGTCCAAGTGCTTCAAGTACGCACTCACTGATAAGCGTGTGGATTGCCTCCTGTGTCTTTCTCTCGAGTCTCGCAAGCTTCTTCTCCGTTTCCCTCTTGAGATCCCAGTTCGGCCGTCTCGGCGCAATGTTGAACACGTCCTGCAAGCGCTCAGTTGTGCACGGTGTTGGCCTGTGTCACCACCCACAAGTTCCTGGGCTCTGCGTTGTTCATCCTCTTCAATGATCTTCTCCGCCATACCTTCAACGTTCTTTTCAACAGTGTCTTGAGTCAGTCTACCATTTTGCGTGTGCTTCCTCAACGTCCGCGTTTCTGGGTCAAAGTTTCGGTTGTGTAGCATAGACCCACTACACAACGCCCGTTAGCAAACGCCGGTCGTAGAGCGATGTGCAGCGCACCCATTGTCGGCATCTGCTCGTCCCTCCTTTCTGTTTCTGAGTGCTACCAGCCGTACCTTGCGCGCTTCCGACGCCTCTTGGAGAGACATCGTCGTCGTCGTTTCAGCCAGTCTGCCCCGGCTGACTAAGCAATAGTATATTAGTTTGACAAGTACAGTATCGCTGACAGACGTAGTTTGGGATGCTTCCGGTATGGCACCAACGCTGCTTTAAACCGCACTTCCCTCTCTCTCGCTACTTCTCCCTTTCCTCATCTCTCCTCGCCGACACCCAAAATGCTATCGATACCGCCCAGTTTCCGTGCGACTCCATAAGGTATGTCTCTTTCTCTGGTCAAAGTAGTACCGACACGCGGAATCACCATTCCTGCAGGAACTTTTCCATCATTGCCCACATTGGTATCTTTCTTCTGTCGTCCACATAGTCCTGCACACTCACTCACTCTAGACCATGGTAAATCCACCTTGGCCGATCGGTCAGTCAGCTTCGTTGTGTTATGGGCAGGCTCACCTTACCTCTGTGGTCAGACTTCTAGAGGTGCACTCGCGCGCAGCTCCCTGCATGTCATTCTTCCAACACACGTTTAGCTTACAGGCACCATTCCAAAGAAAACCTTTGGTTCCAACCAGCAGGTCCTAGACAAACTCAAAGTCGAGCGAGAGCGCGGAATTACCGGTGAGGTATTTTATACTCGGTGAGAAATCAAGCTCACTCAGGTAGCGCATAGTCAAGGCTCAGACAGCGAGGTAAATATCCCGTTCGCGCGCCAGGGAACTGCCTCACCGTTGTTCGTAGTATGATGCATGTCGTCAATGCGAAGAAATACCTCCTCAATCTAATCGACACCCCCGTGAGTTTCCCGTAGCGGATACCTAAGAACTTCCCTGACCTCATGCCAGGGACATGTTGACTTTTCATGGGAGGTTTCCCGTTCTCTGGCAGCTTGTCAAGGCGCGCTTTTGCTGGTAGATGCCACGCAAGGTGTTCAGGCCCAATCCATCTCCGTATTTCACATCGCCAAGGAGAGAGGCTTGACTATCATTCCTGTTCTTAACAAGGTCTGCGTTTTCGAGTCCTGTTGGTCATTCAAGTTCCTCAACCGACGTCAACGCAGATAGATATGTCTACATCACAACCCGAACGCGTCGCTTTACAATTGCAGTCTACTTTCGGTGTAGATCCCGTTGGTGTATTGCGGATTTCCGCTAAAACCGGTCAAGGTGTGGAGGCTGTGCTTAGAGCTATCGTTGAACGAATACCTCCTCCATCCGCATCCGCGGAGAAATCTCTGAAGGCTTTGTTATTCGACTCCTAGTAAGTACTTGATCGGTGATTCTACTTGCCAACATTGAACCATTTTAGCTATGATCGATATCGAGGCGTCATCTCTCTCGTGAGCCTTCACGACGGGACGATTCGTAAAGGTACGTACAGGTTAACATGTACTTGAAAACTTATATCTAATGTTCAAGTTTCATTTTCATGCTGACAGGTGATAAAATTGCGTCCTGCCATACTCGAAAGAAGTATGAAGTACAAGAAGTTGGTGTCATGCACCCGGAAGAGCTTCCTACTACGAGTTTGCAACCTGGACAAGTCGGTTATATAGCTTGTAACATGAAAGAATCGTCGGAAGGTCCGTGGAGCTACTTTTTCTACCAGAATTGCCACTTACGTGATCGTATAGCGCATGTCGGAGATACTCTCTACCGAATTGGTGCACCAGTGGATCCCATGCCGGGTTTTCGACCTGCGAAGGCCATGGTAAGCATGTCTCATTTCCCGTAACCTAATTCTCAGGGTTTTCAGGTCTATGCCGGTATTTTCCCCGCAGACACGAACGACTTTGTGAAACTCGAGGAATCTATCAAACGTGTGCGTAACTGCCTCCTTTTCGCTTCATCTCTCACCATGCGCATATCCAGCTGACGCTTACTGACCGAAGTGTCTCGGTCCAACGTGAATCCTCCTCCGCGTTGGGGCAAGGTTGCCGCCTTGGGTTTCTCGGGACTTTGCACATGGACGTCTTCCGCCAACGTCTGGAAGACGAGTACGACGCAAACATCATCGTTACCGCTCCTACCGTGCCTTACAAAGGTGCCCTGCCCCTGTCACCCAGATTACAGCAGCTAATGATGAGATTTGACAGTCGTTTATAAAGACAAGATCGTCATCGTTAGCAATCCTACGGAGTTTCCGGATCTCTCAGACTCATCCACAGGTGTCAAAGAGGTTCAAGAACCAGTGGTCAAGGCAACGATCATTGTTCCCGAAGGTTTGCCGTATTCGTCCTACGTTTTCTGCCACTGCTGGACTTTCCTCAGATTACCTTGGCGAGATGATGGAGCTATGTTTTGGGCATCGTGCGGGAGACTTGGATCATCGTTATTTGGACGCTGGGGTGACCGGATCCGCTCGCATTATGTTGACATGCACCGTCCCCTTGAGCGAGATCGTTACCGACTTCTTCGACAAGCTCAAGAGCAAGAGTTCGGGATACGCAAGTTTCGAGTGTGTATCATTATTGTTTCCTAGGTCGGCATGAACTGACAATGCACAGTTATGAGAATGCCGGATATAAGCGGAGCGATCTGTCTAAGGTGAGGATATGCACTGGGTGTTAAGATTTCAGCTTGATTCATTCCAAACTAGATGGTCTTTCTCCTGAACGGAAAACCAGTGGACGCCCTTGCATTGATTGTGCACCGATCTGCACAGCAAGATATCGGGAGGGCATGGGTCAAGAAGTTGCGTGAGTGGTCACTGATTTTTGCTTGACTCGCTCCGACGTTGACTGCAACTAGACAAGGTTATTCCCCGTCAACTGTTTGAGGTGCCAATTCAGGCAGCTATTGGAAAAAAGATCGTCGCTCGTGAAACATTGAAAGCACTGCGTGCCGACGTCACGGCTGGTTTGTATGGAGGTGCGTATTAATTAGGTGGAGACTGGTTGCCTCGCTAAACTATTGTTCTGTAGGTCATTACGAACGCAAGATGAAACACCTCGAGAACCAAAAGGAAAGTAAACGTCGTATGAAACGGGTCGGCAGTGTGGATCTACCACAGGAGGCTTTCTTCGACATTTTGAGCACCAAAGCAAAGTAGCCGTGCAAAACCGAAGTATTCCAAAGTACTGGAAGGTTCACATCCCGCAACTTTATTAAAGCTCATAGTCTTCGTCATCGTAAGCTTCCTTGATGAGTCGGTATACTGACGACGGTGGATGATCGCCACTGCGAAGATGGTTGGTACAAGTAGAGACAGTGCACAAGAGACTCACTCGTTTGTAACGTATGCATCGATCATCTCCGGTCGCACATAATCATAGAATGGATTCATGACGTCCACTTTATCCACCAGATCGCCCTCTTCAAACCCAAGGACACTGTTGGGATCTCCAAAATCGAGTGCACCATATTCGTGGTATAAATTCCATTGAGGGGTAAGTTTAAATTGTCCTGCACAAACGACGACTGGAGTGCTGTGTGCGCGAGCAGCAGTAGCAGCCAGGAGCGACCCCGTAATGGCGAACATCCCGCCATTAGCAAGAATAGCATGTGCACCAAGTACGACTTTGTTTATTCGCGACATAAGGGCATATATCGAAGAGTCGGGAACAAGGACTGTGGATATGCCTGCAGACGAGAGTGACTCGGCCATCTCATGGCCGCTGTATCTGTTAGCCAGACAAGAAGAGTCGGAATTCGCACTGGAATGAGACAGAGGAAGCACTGACGTTGGAGCGGTCTCCGCGACAATGACAGTATATTTCCGATAAGGAGCGGCCGACTTCAAAAATGCCGCTACTGTACTCGACTTTCCTATCGTGAGGATGATCTCACTGGAGACATGCTATTTGAGCCCGGCGTGCACCAAGAGATCGACGAAGAGACAACATACTCGGAGTGTATGTGATCTTTTGCATTCTTGGATATGTTATCGTATACCGTTTCAAGCTCGTCAAAGACGTCTTGTATAGCCTCCATGAGTACAGGCTTTAGTGTTCGAGCGAATGCATCGGGATCATCAGGGTTGTTTTCCTTCAAGGTACCTCGCGCCTCGTGGGAACCATTTTGAGGGGTAGCTTGCTTACGGGGCTGTCCTTGGGAGACAAACTTTGCAATCGAGAACGTAGGTTTCGAGGTCGGTGGGGCTTCTGTCCCTTGGGAAGCCGTATGATATTCCTCTCGGATGTGATGCAAAACCTTGCGAACGGTATTTCCTACCGTGTACTCTGGATAGGGAAAATAAAGATCAGATGTCGATCCGACGGACGCGCGGAGAGGTCCATCCATACCTTTTGGTTGAGCATCCACTAATTTTCGGCCCACGGAACGGATGATTTCAACCAGCTGGTCGATGTTGGAAAAACGAGCCTTGGAGACGACCTGTCGGAGGACGAGGATGGTTTCCAGCGCGGTCTCTCGGGATCCAACAACCTGCCTATGGAGCTGATGTGAGCTTGGGGCTCTGGAACAGAAGAACTCTACCGACCGTCTCCGAAGTTTGGCTGCAAGATTTTCAACAGCTTTTTGACTTGCTGCGACTGAAGGATCTGTGGCCATTGTCCACGAACTTGGGCTCTGATGGGGGAAATTGCAAGTTGTGACTCGTGCTCCCAGCGCTGGTGATCCCGTATCAACTTTCCATAAAGAGCAACCTTGTAACGAATACTTCTACTGCCAGCATAGTCTATCACATGCTGATCCGCTCAAACATGCCAGTCCAACCTATCTGCCCACTTCCCAGGAAGCAACTCGGAAATTTGTTCAACATCTTTATCACCCCTCCCAGACAGACACTACAGGATAGAGTCAGCTTAACCCACCACATCGATTCAAAAACTTCTCACTATAACTAAATCCGTCTCTTTCGTGAGCATCTTCGCCCGGCGAACCCCTTCCCAGATGGCATGCGATGACTCCAGCGCTTAACCTCTCTTTAGCGATCATTTAACGACATGGGACATCGACTGACCAGGAATAATCCCTTCGAGTTGCGTGATGAGGCGGAACCCTCTCAACGCCTCTTCGTCTGTCGCAACTACGTACTCTGCACGACCAGATTCCTTCAGCCAGGCGTGCTCTGGTCCAACTCCGGGGTAATCTAGGCCCGCACTGATGGAGTGTGTCTCGATTATCTGACCAACGCTAGACTGTAAGATATACGTCCGCACGCCATGAAGCACGCCAGGTTTTCCTTTGGAAAGCGTGGCACTGTGCCGGTCTCCATCGAGACCTTGTTCCTGTTGTCAGTTCGCGATTCGCTAGAATATCGGAACACAGACCTTCGCCACCAGCTTCCACACCAACCAATCGGACGTCCTTGTCGGGTATAAACTCGTAGAAAGTGCCAATCGCATTACTCCCACCACCAACACATGCGACAATGACGTCGGGAAGTTTTCCTTTGATTTCGTGAAGTTGCGACTTGATTTCCTTCCCTATTACCTTTTGGAAATCCCGGACGATGGTAGGGAAAGGATGGGGTCCGATGCATGATCCAACAAGATAATGTGTATTAGCTACGTTAGTTACCCAGTCACGCAATGCTTCGTTGACTGCGTCCTTGAGTGTTCGGGATCCCGACTCAACTGGAACAACCTTGAAAACGAATAGTCTAGGAATGAAGCAAGGTGAAGGGACCGGTAACTCACCGTCGCACCCAGCATTTTCATCCGGAAGACATTCAGTGCCTGACGTCTCACGTCCTCCGCACCCATATACACGACACATTCCATCCCGAATCTGGCGCACACAGTCGCAGTTGCGACACCATGCTGTCCGGCACCAGTCTCTGCGATGATCCGCTTCTTGCCCAAACGTTTGGCGAGAAGGATCTGTGTATTGTCAAGCTTACACCACACTGATCGTTCAGAGTGGGCCACTTGCCTGGCCAATAGCATTGTTAATCTTGTGTGAACCGGTATGGTTCCTATGTAAGCTATCAGCTGAGAGAGATTGATAGCTACAAGCGCACGTACAGATCTTCTCGTTTCAGCCAGATTCGAGCACCACCGGCATGGTTTGTCAGGGACTCTGCAAAATACAATTTCGAAGGACGATTCATATAATCATAGTAGCTTTCAAATTCCTCCCAGAAGTCGGGATCGCTGAGGGCTAATTTGTGTGCTTCCTCAAGTTCAAGGAGGCAGTCGAACAATGCCTCCGGAACAAATTGCCCCCCAAACTGCCCGAACCTTGCGGGCAGGGAATTTGTTGCAATTTGAGAGGTTATCTTCTCCGAGTTGGAAGGAGCCGATGTCGACAGAGACGGTGGGGACCGTACTGGTAGAGAAGATTCACCCTGGCTGATTTCACGGCAGAACGATTCTATCGCCTGTGGTATGATGTCCGAAGATGCTTCCTTGATGATAGAGACCAGACGACTACCGATGACCACGCCATCGGCGCCAGCACTCTGAACATACTCAAAGTGAGCCCGGGTAGCCACACCAAAACCAACCGCGATAGGAATAGAAGTGTAATCTCGGACACGGGCGATGATGTCAGGGAGCTCGCGATTGATTCTACCTTGGACGGACGATCCGGTAATACCCATCTGCGGATGATTCAGAGTCAATGACGCGACGAAATACAGATCAGACATACCCTGGAAACTACGTAAATGAAAGAGTCTGCGATGGATACGAGAAACTTTATGCGGTTCAAGGATGTCGAAGGAGCTATAAGTGGGACATAGGACATGCTAGAAATCGACATTATCGTTCAAGTGCAGGGCTTGGAGGGCTGTTGGTTGACATACTCGGCTCTGTGGCACTTTTCCCTAAAGTTGACGGCTTCTTCAGGTGGGAGGTCTACCATGATGAAGCCATTTGCCCCAGCCTCTCTCGCATCCTGAATGGACCTTTCTTCCCCATAAGCGATCATGGGATTGTAATAACCTGCAGGTCACTGGATTGAGTGACACGGTAATTTGGAGTGGATAGTAGGGACCAACCCATGAGCAACACGGGAACAGTAAGACCCTGTTGACGTGCCTCTCTAACTTGACCAAGCACGGTAGCATAATCAATGTCATTGTGAACCGCAATCTGGCAACTTCAATACAAAAGTAGACAAGCAAAGGGGGATTCTGCCAACCGCGTTAGTCTCTTGAAGGGCAGGGCCATCGGCGATTGGGTCTGAGAAAGGAATTCCTAGTTCGATGATGTCTACCCCACCCTTTTGCATGGCCAGACATATAGGAACAGTATCGGTTGATCTCGGATATCCCGCGGTGACAAAGGTCACGAGAGCACAAGTACCCTGTCCCGCTGGTTAGTGGTGCTCCTTGTTCCCCAAAAAACAGATGTACATTGGCCTTTTTGGATTCGAAAACAGACTTGATGGCCTGCATAGTCGTTGTAACGGTGATAAGTAGTTGTCGGAGTTTGATCAGATGATTTTGACCAAGTTGGCTCGGTTAGTAAGTAGATACTCGTTGCAGTCATACATCACCATGGAGCCTTCACAGCCCTCAGACGAGGCCAGGGTGCTCGTCATATACACAGGTGGAACAATCGGCATGCTCGTTGGCGCCCAGGGATACGTACCCGAACCCTTCTTCCTCACAGAGACACTCAGAAGGCAGAAGCGGTTTCACGACCCTCTCCAAGATTCACTCTTTTCAAACGCAGCCTCCGTCAAAGGCTACAGAGAATGGTCAACTAGTGGAAAATCCAGTCCGTCCGCCTCAGAGACACATCTTCCCTCCACTTCCGGTGTCTCCCACTCCACCCTATGGGTCAAGTCATCGCGTCCTATCGGCAGAGCACAGACGCTCGCTCCCGACGCGAGTAACACGCCCCTAGATAACATTCAATGCGAAAAGATTTCAGACGATATTTATCAAGCAAGGCTTCCTTGCTTGGTTACTCCCAGAAGCGTTGCGCCTGGTCTCAGTGGTGGGAAGCGTATCCGGTATGCTATTCTCGAGGTATGTGATAGGGTCGACGAGACGATTCAATGGCAAACGAGGATGTCAGTGGGATCCTTTACTGGACAGCAGTAACATTGAGATAAACGGTGCATATGAACTCCATGTTTGCGACACAGTGTTCTCCCCTGACCTCCCGCAGACTGGATTCGTATAGCAACGGAGATAGAGCTCAACTACGTGGATTTCGATGCGTTCGTGGTCCTTCATGGAACAGATACCATGTCATATTCATCCAGCGCGCTGAGCTTCTTGCTCGAAGACCTTGGAAAAACTGTGGTCAGTTCCCCTCCCATCTGTTCTAGATCAAAATCCCATGAAGACCCTCGTTAACCGTCATAGATTCTAACTGGCGCGCAAATATCCCTCTCCCAGCTCCGAAACGATGCTGTAGATAATCTTCTCGGGGCATTGACTATCGCAGGACATTATATCATACCAGGTACTCTTGCATTGTCCTGATCATGAGTGTATGTTCAACGTTGCTAGAGTGTAGCCTATACTTCAACCATACCCTCTATCGCGGGAATCGAGTCTCGAAAATATCTTCCTACGATCTGAATGCCTTTCATAGTCCAAACTTTCCTCCTCTAGTCAATGGTCTGTCCCGCATTTCGTGGGTCTATACTCACTGATCTTTTCATTTCCTCCAATACAGTTGGGATCGATATCGTGGTGAACTGGAATGAAGTGTTGAGGCAAACGAACCTGCGTCGCTTCAGAGCTCATAAAGGTTACTTAATTATCATTCACCATGAGCCTCACTGATCGTCATCTGCGTTTGCAGAAATGAACCCCCGTGTTGGTAGGTGGTCAACTAGTTTACATTTTCATTACTCATTGCATTGCAGCGACTCTTCGCCTGTTTCCCGGAATGAGTGATGCCACTGTTAATGCATTCCTAGCTCCGCCAAACCGTGGTATTGTACTCGAGACCTTTGGCGCTGGGAATGCACCACAGAGGTCTGATCTAATGGCAGCTCTCAAGCAGGGATGCGACTCGGGAATTGTCATTGTTGCGATAACACAGTGTTTGAAGGGTTCCGTCTCTGGTGCATATGAGACTGGCAGGACCCTCCAGCAGGTTGGCGTTGTTCTGGGTGGGGATATGACGCCGGAGGTAACACGACCTTCAAACTGCGCCTGTATTACGATGCTAAGAGTTTGATAAATAGTGCGCCCTCACGAAACTCGCTTACCTCTTATCCAAGCCCGAACTCAGTGTCAATCAAGTCAGGGAACTAATCAGCATGCCACTACGCGGTGAACTCACCCGTCCCACACTTTCGCCACCGACCCGACCGCCGACGGCTGCGCCTGACCTACCGAGCATTCAAGGACTTTTAACACAATTTGTACGGCTTTCTAGTTCAAGTTCAGCGCACCAAATACCAAGGATCACTTTCTCTCCATCCGTGGGGGACGATGCTCGGGATGCTGCTGCGTCATGGTCTGGCACCGCCAGTGAGACAGCATCGACTGAAGCAGCTCTCCTTCCCCTACTCATGCACCTTGCTGCTGCCCGCGATGACATAGAGAGCTTAAAATTTAGCATGGCTACCGCGGCTACATGGGAAGCGGAAGATACGACACCAGCCTCTATTCCAGGAGGCATTGTGAATTGCCTTGAAGCTGGCTCTGGTCGTTCTCCTCTACATGTGGCAGCATTTATCGGGAATGCTGCCAGCGTCGACTGGTTACTAAGATCTGGCGCACTCGTGCATCTCAGAGACACTCTTGGACATACTGCCTTGTATTATGTCAGTGCATTCTCCCCCGTAGCTTGTGTTCTGCTGATTAGACTCGACTCACCGTAGGCGGCTCGCCAGGGACATGGTGATATTGTAGATATACTTGTAGGTGCTGGAGCCAACCTTGGAGGGTTGGATTACGAAGCTGGATATGCCGAACTGTCGCTGAAAAATGCGCTCGATTCCGGGGACCAAAATGCCATCAAGGTTTGGGGCAAAACCGGCCTGAAAATGGCTATTCGAAGTTCGGCGGGTGTTCAAAGATTGAGAACGCTAGTCAATACATAGTAAGGTATGCGGGTAAACTAATGTCGACAATAGTGTATGTTACGGCTGCGAGCCACGATCCTCAACTTCCATTCCGCCCATATCAGATCCAGATTCGGATGCATCCTTTGCGGTGTCTCTTATCTTTTCGCGAAGCGAGTTAAGGAACAACCCCTGTTGCGCACAAGCAAATGTAAATGTATCTCCCATGTATTCCAGCCCCTGGACAAAGGCTTCCGGTTCCTGGTCGAGATGTAGGGGGGTATATTTGATCCGGCGATGTATAAAGTCATCTTCGGATGCAGGTTCGCCATTTGGACCTCCGAAACCATTGAATATACGCATGGTAAAGACAATACCTATCAGAGGTGTCACTTCGATGAGCAGTGGCCAAGCACAAAGCACTGGGGAAACTAACTTTTTTCACCTGTGCGTTCTCCTTCGATGTCGTCGGGTCGACGTATCATTTCGTAGTATGTGTA
Organism: Boletus pseudo-olivaceus; assembly: GCA_038092955.1. NCBI lineage: Eukaryota > Fungi > Basidiomycota > Agaricomycetes > Boletales > Boletaceae > Boletus > Boletus pseudo-olivaceus. Next base: position 221,039 of record JBBPRI010000005.1, read on the forward strand.
TATGCAGTGAAATATGATTTCAGGCTCTTCTGAGTCTGGTATGTGTTCAAACTTGACATTCGTGACCAAAAGGTTAGACATGTCTTCGTAGAACTTGATCACTTCAGTCATCTTTGGGGCATCCATCCCGAACGGTCGCTTAGGGTGTGAATGCGAGTTCGGAGTACTCTTGGGTGCAGCTCGAGCAAGCAGTTCCTTTGATCTCTCGATTTCTGCGTCACGCTCACGAATGGCGTCCTGGACTATCGTGATATCTCGAATAGGTATAGGGCCAAAGAAGGACGGTATTGGGCTGACCTGATTGTTCTAGTTCTGCAATACGTTTTGTTTTTTCGTCAATCACACTATCCTTTGCCTTGATAACCTCTTGAAGGTGTGATATGTCTTGTTCTGCTGCACGTTTTTCTTCGTCGGCTGCTTCTCTTGTTAGAAAATGAAGTGCAACTGCTTGACCTGTGCGAGAGAGTGGCTCAACCCGCGCTAACTGGGAAGTAAGCTCCTTGATGAGAGCGTCCTGTGCTACGACCAATCATTAGATGCAACAGATTATCAGGCCCCAACATACTTTTCGCACGCTCTTCGTATTGAATTTGTAGTTGTTCGAGGACTTGCTCTGGCTCTGTCTTGCGTATTTGGAAAAGTTCGTCTAGTTGCTTCGACAACGCGTCCCGCTGAACCTCAAGCTGTAATTCATGTCGTTAGGCTGCAAACAAAAAAGGAGTGAAGAAAGAACGTACATCTTTGGCTTTCTGTTTCCACCGGTCCAACTCCTTTTGGCTTTTCACCTCCGAGGAAGAGTGGATTTTGCTGCTTCCTGCTGCAAGAGAGTGAGAGGGTGTCTGTACATTGACTTCGCTTTTCCCTTGATCCACTTCCATTGCGTCCTCGGGAGGTGGGAGCTTTTTGGCTGATTTTGAACTTGCTGTCTTTTCTTGACTTTTCTGATCCTGTTGGCTATTCACGGTGGTAATTGCTTTGGAGCGGGGTTTGGCCTTGGGCCCTGGCTTTGCGACCGCAGCATCTACCACAGCGTCGTTATTACCATCATCGGAGTCCAGATGGGTGGCTGGCACGCGTTTCGAGGAGGGCTTCTCTTGGAGGGCATTGCTCGGCCGGGATGGAGAGCTGACTTTTGTCTTCTTGCGGACCTTGGTGGCATTAGGTGGACGCGCATCTGGGCGCTGTTCCCAGTTGTCTGCGAGGCAGCTGTTTTAGATGAACGTCTCGCACTCGGTAAAGACGCGAACGTCCTTACTCATTTCGTCTTCTGAGGACATGAGAGTTGGAAGGGTACTGAACAAGTCACGTGAGAACGGATCCCGCGTCAGGATAAGGTGACTGTACTTGCGTTCATATCTTCTGCTGCTAGTCATGTCCTCCCTCGAAGATTACCAGGCCGAGCGCGATGCATTGGTCAAGGCAGACAGAGCGCTTCGTGTTGATCATACCCGCACAAACTCTATCTTGGAGAGCCAAGCGGACCAGACTGTTCGCAGTGTCCGCGCCGACGATGCGGAATCCGTGTGGAGCGTGCAGCAAGATGAGGTCCCGCATCCTTTTCCTGGGATGGAGTTCCTCACTGGTTTGTACACTATCCCGCCTGAGCTCGTGGACTGATGGAATACCAGGGAAGAGCATCATTCGGAAAACGAAGCTCTTTCGAATCATTTCCAAGGTTTACCCCAGTGCCTTAATCAGCCCGCTCGGGATACTAAACCATTTCGCGTTTCCGCAGATGCCCAAAGGAGCCCTGCTTCACGCTCACCTTGATTTGACTGTTGGGGCAAGAACCCTGCTTGACATCGCATTGCGCCACCCAGCCATTCACATTTCTTCTCCGGAGCTGATCACCTCAGCTAACATGGCATTCATTCGGCCAAACTTGAGACCAATTCCTACCGATTCGATCCCCAGTGTAACGTCACTCACAGACCCGGCGTATCATCCCGATGCTTGGGTACCTCTTGCAATGGCCCGCGAAAGGTTTGATCCGACCTTGGGAGGGCCAGATGGATTTGATCGGTGGCTCATCAGCAAGATGTCTATCAATCCAAGCGATGCATACATCACTCATAATAACAATATTAGGGTGCGAACATGTCCACCGGCAACGCTGGCACATCATACTTACGCCGATTAGATCTGGGATGTATTTCGCTCTGCTACGCAACTAACCTGCGTTTGTCCTCTGGGCTTTTCTCGGTCGAATAAAGGCGTTGACGAGAAATAAGTACTCCAGAGTCTCGTCTATTATTTTCCCATTTGGGGAGAGTATATCAGATACTTTCTTCAAGAAACTTTCGAGGATGGGGTATCTTACGTTGAGGCACGGATCAATTTCAGTCCCAAGTAAGCAGTACTGCTACTTCATACAGAATTCTTCGACCGCAACTGTTCCCCAGATTCATGATCGGTGCAAACAGAGAGAATGTCCCGCATGTTGACTGGCTGACGACATTTCATCTGGTAGTCGATCAGTTCAAGAAAGAGCATCCTGATTTCTTTGATGCAAAGGTTTGGATTTTTTTTTCCAAATAGTGCTTGTAGATCACTGATTACACACAGATAATCTACACTGTTATTCGGGATTGTGACGGTGACACGCTGAGAGACCACTTGGAGGATTGCATACGGATGAAACAAACGTTTCCTGATTTAATTGTCGGTGCGGATTTTCACTCTCTTCTCGTGGCAGACACGTTGTAAGTTACTGTGACGTACTTAGGTTTTGACCTTGTCGGAGACGAAAATATTCTTCGCCCTTTACATTATTACTTGGACCAACTGATGGCCTTCAAGCAACGACAAAAGGAAATGGATATTGACATTCCTTTCATCTTCCACGCTGGGGAAACTTGTGGCGATGGTACACCTGCTGATGAGAACCTTTACGATGCAATCCTGCTCGGGACGAGGCGTATAGGCCATGGGTACCGTTCAATAGACTATTTGTGTCATCGTTGGTTCATTTCACACTGTAGATTTTCTTTGGTGAAGCATCCTAAATTGATGCAGATATGCAGAGAGAAAGGAATAGCATTGGAGATCTGCCCTATTTCGTAGGTTTTGACCTTGCCTTGAAATTCATGGTTCTGATTATCTGCCGTTAGGAATGAGATACTTGTAATGATCAAGCATTCGTTTCGCCATTCGTGACTCACTGCAACTGAAACAGCGTCTTACTGCTTCCATGCCCATGCATCCCTTACCCATACTGCTAAACCACGGGGTTCCGGTGGCCCTTGGCTCCGATGACCCCGCGATGTTTCAGAATATGGGCCTCTCCTTTGATTTCTATCAGGTAAACGTAATGTCTGTCTCAATCCGCGGATGACACTGAGAGTGTGTCAGGTTCTCGTTGCCAGCGAGGTGACAGGTCTCCTGACACTGGGCCATCTCGCTCGTGACAGCATTGTGGTTTGTACTTTTCTTCCCCCTCTTCGGTCTCGGATAAGTAAGCATTTCATCGTTTAGCATTCCATGCTCGGGGAAGCGGAGAAAGGACGACTCATGAAATTATGGGAAATCCGCTGGGAGGGATTCATCACGGAATTGGTGGCTTCAAACATTAATTGAGCATAGACCTCCTGTTGGACGGAAACAGTCTGCTGCGCGGATCTTTCATACCGCAATGACTTGCATCGCGGGTATCCTTTTTCAACCAAGTTATTCATGTCGTCTTATCCGGTGTGATTGGTAGAGTCTTTTGAAACAAAATTGCAAGTATAAACATTAATCGATGATTCGGTTGGTTCGGTACGACCCTTGCGAACAACCACGATGTCTAGCCCAACTCTCAGCCACTATCTACATAATGCGTCAACCTGATCAAGGAGGATCGCGTGCTCAGAACTGACTGCGATATCACGAAACATTTCTCATCTGCGGAACTCCAGGCAGATCGAGCAGTGAGAGCTATTCGCGCCAAGGAAGCTGAGATGGTATGGGGTGTTGAACATGATGATGTCCCCCACCCATTCCCTGGCATGGAGTTCTCGACAGGTCTGCACAATTCTATAATTTAGCACCCAGATATGCAACGTCCTCTCCACAGGGAAGAAAATTATAATGAAGAGCAGGCTTTTCAAGATCCTACGGACCGTGAGCCGTGTTCCCCCGAATATCCATGGATCCTCCGGTAACTCGTTCTGCAAGTATGGATGCCAAAAGGCGCACTGCTACATGTCCATCAATACGCGACAGTCGAAGCTGTTTTTCTCCTGGAGCTTGCCTTGCAGCAACCTGCGATTCACATTCGGTGCTCGAACGTGATCGATAACTCAACGATTGTGGGAACGTTACCTGAGATCAGGCCTATTCCAAAGGAACAATACACATATAGCTGCGGGATTATTGATGCGGCGTATGTACCCAATACGTGGGTAAAGATGCGGACCGCTCGGGAAACATTCGATCCCTCCCTTGGCGGTCCAGAAGGCTTCGATAAATGGACCGTTAGTACTTTTGTGATCAACCCGAGCGAAGCATACGGATCACACAATACCCCGAACAAAAGACCTGTACTCTGGATCTTGTGTAGTTGGCTGAACGAGCCAATATTGCTCAGATCTGGCAGAAATTTTAAAGCACGTTTGCGGTAACCGACGTGAGTACCGACCAAGCCTCAGATTGTCGAGCACCTTAGCGCAAAGTAGCCCATCATCAGATACATGCCCATTCAAAAAGCCTACCTCCGGGAATTCATCATGTCATCAATTGCGGATGGCATCTCATACATAGAGTCACGTTATAACTTCAGTGTCGAGTAAGCATACATTTTCCTAGGCGAAACCAAACACACTGATTTATCGTCTGGTCTCCTCAAAGTTATTTGATTGCCGAGAACGGGAAAACTAAGCTCGCCATCCGCAAAATGTTCCCATTGCTTGATAGCTTGGTCAAGGAAATCCAGGTCGAGCTGAGGCAGCAAGGGCGGGAAGACGAGTTCGTTGGCCCCAAGGTAAATGGCGAATCGAGATTACAGCTGAATGCTGATCGAACGCTGCGATAGATCATCTGTACGGTTTCGAGAACTATATCTTGCGAGCAACTGAACTTTGAATTGAAGCGCTGTGTTGAGTTCAAACGCGAATTTCCACATCTCACCGCGGGTAATCAGCTATGGAGGTCTCAAGACGCAAATTACACTGACCATTCTTTCACAGGGTTTGACCTTGTGGGGCAGGAAGATACCAATAAGCCGCTTATACGTTATGCAGAACCACTGCTGCAATTCATCGAGTACCAGAAACAGGAAAACGTAGAAATACCCTTCCTATTTCACGCAGGAGAAACACTTGGAGACGGAACATCGGCGGACATGAACTTGTATGATGCCATCCTGCTTGGAACAAAGCGCATTGGACACGGGTAAGTTATGAGTGCACCGGCCATGTACGGGAGATGATTATTGGTGTAGCTTTTCTCTGGTGAAGCACCCAAAGTTGATGGCTATATGCCGCGAACAAAAGATTGCGCTAGAGGTGTGCCCTATTTCGTGAGAAGATTCTCACGTCTGTCAACAACCAGCTGAATGGACAAGTCAGGAACGAAATTTTGGTGAGTGACCCGCGCTGGGGGTTGGCCCGGAGGACGTTGATCTGCATAGCGCCTGACATCATCGATGGCTACACATCCACTTCCGGCGCTCATGAACCAAGGAGTTCCCGTCGTGCTGGCGTCGGATGATCCAGCGATGTTCAACAGCATGGGACTGTCGTTTGATTTCTACCAGGTGAGCATGTCTGTAAGAGCGAGGAGCATGCTTGACGATCACAGGTCTTGGTGGCGTCGGAAGTGAGCGGTCTGATTGCGCTCGGACAGATGGCACGGGACAGTATTACGGTACTGCATACGGTTGATTGAACATTGCAGCTGGCTGATGGCCATGTAACGCAGTGATCCAGGCTGGAAGAAGAAGAGAAAGAAAGGGCGTTGGTGGCATGGGAGCGACGGTGGAATGAATTTGTTGAGGCTGTGTCGTTGTATTGTGACGTGTTTATGTAGTTGCTGGTAAACCCTCGCCCTCGTCCACCTACTTTGCTTAGTTTTTTCTGCGCGATAGACAATTGCAAGGTATGTTCGTTTTGTTCTCCATTGGCGATTTCCCAGCTCGAATCCACCATTTCCTCACCTCCTCCCCCCCTTCCCCCTCAGAAATCTGTCCCCAGTACAAACTATCTTCCATATCATCATCACTCTCAAGCCCCCATCCCCAAACTCACATCTCATTCTTATTCTTTGGCTGAATTCGTCATGGCAGAAGTTGACATTAACCGCAAACGGTCTCGTTCTCCTTCAGACTCGGACGAAAAGAAGCATCACAAGCGTGCAAACACAGCCGCTACGGCATCCCCGGATGACTTACGAGCCCAGAAGACCCAAGATTTCGGTCTACCTTCTCATCCGTCTATGACTCGTGATGTGAATATGGCAGAAGGCCCTGCATCTGTAGCAGACACGACAGCGTCTACTCCCTCACCCAAACCCTCGTCATCGGACAATAAGAGCGGAGATTCCCGCACCAGGTCAGACGAGGCTAACAGGTCGCATGCAACCTCCCCCGCAGCACCCTCCTCTTCCGGTGCCCCTCCACCTTCAGCGATGATTCATATGCGTTGCTTGATCGTCACTCAAGACGCGTCCATCATCATTGGCAAAGGTGGTTCACATGTCAACGAGATTCGCGACAAGAGTGGTGCCCGCGTCATGGTTTCAGAGAGTATTCCTGGGAACCCAGAGAGAATTCTCAACGTCAGCGGGCCCCTTGATGCAGTGTCTAAGGCAAGTACTCGATCATTATTTGGCTCGAATAGTCCTTATAGGTTTCACGCGGCATCACCATCAGGCCTTTGGCCTCATTGTGCGGAGAATCAATGACGAACCCTTTGACGTCCCCTCTGTTCCTGGAAGTCGCGCAGTCACTATCAAATTCATGATTCCCAATTCCCGTATGGGGTCGGTGATAGGCAAGCAAGGATCCAAAATCAAGGAAATCCAAGACGCCAGCGGCGCTCGGCTGAACGCGAGCGAGGGCATGCTCCCCGGTTCGACGGAAGTAAGCATCATGCACGAAAAAAAACTTTAACATCGAAGCCTTATATGCGATTTAATACCATAGCGTGTCCTGAGCGTGGCAGGGGTCGCGGATGCCATCCACATCGCCACGTATTATATCGGTAATATACTTCTCGAGGCACAAGAGCGTATGCCATCGTCTAGCCATTCAAGCTATCGTCCCTCGAGCTACACTCGACGTCCACCGTATACTGGGTCATCATACGTGCCGGGTTATTCGTCGCATCATCCGTATGCTCCATCACACAACCCACCTCAGCAGTTACAAACGCAGCAAATCTACATTCCAAATGATCTCGTGGGGTGCATCATTGGCAAGGGTGGTAGCAAAATTAATGAGATAAGGCATATGAGCGCCAGCCAGATCAAAATCATGGAGCCTGGTGCTGGCCTGAACGGCGGTCCATCGTCTGGTTCGGAAGGCGAAAGGCTGGTAGTGATCACCGGGCAGCCCGCCAATATCCAAATGGCAGTTCAACTATTGTACCATGTATGTGGATGTTCCCAGGTTCGTCTGCCGTGTTGACGTTGACATACCTCCTGGATAGCGACTGGAACAAGAGAAACAAAAGCAACTCCGGGCCTCAGCTCCATCCTCCTCCTGAGATCACATCCCCTGTATGTGGATCTTGTGATTTTTCTACCTTTTCTTTCACCACTCCAGTTTTTTTTTGTTGTTGGAGAGGTCGATTGTTTCGCTTGTTTTAGGATGCGTAGTCTTGTATCCGTAGGGCGGAGTCCGTTCCGGTGCTCTGAGCCGTCTTCGTCCCTGTGAAGATGTGCTGGTACCACTCGAGTAGTTTGGTCGTCCCACTGAAGACGTTTACGTAATATCTGTTGCTGAACTCGAGTAAACGACTTTTCGCTGAATTCAATGTCGTCCATACTGAGAACGCAGAAGGCCAATGCTGCGCAAGCTGAAGCAAAAAGAAAACGCAAACGCAATGCGGACGACATGGACGTTGACGACGAAGCACCAGTCCAACCAAAAAAGAGGAACAAGCAGCGTGTTCTGCTGCTCTCCTCCCGTGGTGTCACCCACCGGATGAGGCATCTTATGAGTGATCTGGAGGCTCTCCTGCCTCACACTAAAAAAGGTGTGTCGTCGTGCTAAACCATGTCCTTTGACTGGATATTCATATCATGCCTTGTTCGCAGAATCCAAGTTAGATTCTAAATCCCAACTGCATCTCCTCCCGGAGTTGGCAGATCTCAACAACTGCAACAACGCTGTGTACTTTGAAGCGCGAAGACACGAAGATCTTTATATGTGGGTAGCGAAGACCCCCAACGGACCCAGCATAAAACTACACGTACAGAATGTACACACGATGGACGAACTAAAGATGACGGGTAATTGCCTCAAAGGAAGTCGAGGTATACTCAGTTTCGACAAGGCATTTGACGAGAGCGAGTGGGGTAAGCTGACAAAAGAGATCTTTACGCATGTGCGAGAATCGGTTCTATTCAAAGGTCCATCTCATCGCGTGCTTGCCAGATCTTCGGTGTTCCTCCTTCGGCTCGAAGAGCGAAACCGTTCATCGACCACGTTCTAACGTTCTCCATACTCGACAACAAGATTTGGTTCCGAAACTTTCAGGTTGATTCCACGCGCTGATATTTCGTTCGCGGTACTAAATGCGTTGTACGTCAGATCCTCGAAAAAGATCCTCAGCAACCCAATGCCCCCCCGAGCACATCGTTGGTCGAGATTGGTCCTCGATTCGTGTTGACGCCGATTCGGATATTTGAGGGTGCCTTTGGCGGTATCACTGTCTACTCTAATCCAGGTTTGCTGTTATATCCCAGTGTCAAGACGTCATTTCTGACAGGAATATCAATGTTGCAGAATTTATCACACCAACGGCGATCAGGAGATTAGTCAAACAAAGCAAAGGGGACAAGTATGGCAAGCGAAAGGATGCTCAACAAGATTATACAGAGAGAAAGGCGCTTCGGCGGAAAGAAGAGGATGCGTTGGCAGTGTCGAAGGTATTTGGATGAGTGGAGTTATGGGCAATATGATTGTTGGCATGATCTGCTACGAATATTACTGGAGTACTGTAAAGTTTGAGAGTCTGGCAGTTATTACTACGTGCTGACTCGGACCCTTCTGGGGACAATGCAACTGTCGTCTCCGCTCCCGCGCTGCCAAGCGAGTTCAAGTTCTCCATTGTCCTCCTACCTCGGCCACATTACCGGGCCCTTTGTCCTCCCATAAAGGCAACCCACCAGTTTATGAAACAAAGGGAGAATGTCTCTCACTTTCTATATTGGATTTTCGCAGTACCAGACCGCGGGGACCGTGCAATTAAAGTGCGCTGTCAGCCGTAAGACTCAATACTGTGCGGTGATCATACCGAGCAACCCTTTGGCCTGGCTGTCTTTGTTCCCCCCGTCCAGGTAACCGAGTGGCAGGTATCCATAATATATAACGAGTGGCAGCCCAACGAAATGCCCCAAGCTAATTCACCTCCTGACTTCCTGACGAGAGCCTCACACAGATGTCCCTTGCACTAAGCATCCAACCGTTCTCAGACGTCCTGGACATGTATGGGGATGCGGATTCGTCGTAAGAAAGTCTCCTTCATTTGCTGCAATTACGAGCTTCATCATACTCGATTAGATCGACATTCTCACTCTCAGGTCATGTTTCCGTCTCACTCACCTCTCCCTTTTCGCTATTCGTCCGACGAAGACCAACTGCGCGAATTCTGTTGCAATCCTTGACTATCACCTTTGAAGGCCAGTCAGAAATGCTCTCTCCTGCAACCGGATATACTCCTATCCGTCTCTGCTCGATTACCCGCGAATTACTGCCTAGTGACCCCGTGGACATCTCGAACGAAGGTCACGAGGACTCTGATAAACCTTGCCTGTGGAACGTCGTCTTCGACATCCCTGTTCCTGGCTGGCTGCCAACTACTTCGGTCTATGGCGATGCCTCGCTGCAAGCAGCCGGAACTTCCTACGCTCTTTATGCCACTGCTACATTCATCGACATGAACAACGGTTACTCCTCATTCTCCTTCGCGAACATTTGTGGCCCTGTCCGTTCCCGTACACGCACAGTCGATGCGCATCGACACCCAATCACTTTTCGGCGCTTCGTCGAACCTCAACCTGGATCCTCCTCCAGCACGTCCCAGATGTCTGTCTACTTCGTGGACGCACATCGCGCACCCGATTCAGAGGGTTCGCCTGGAAGATCTACCCCAGGCGACGTTTTGGAGAAGATTCAGGTCGTCGCCAACATACCGAGTACTACAGCGATGGATGAGACTTCCATTCCCTTTATCTTACGTATCCGCGGAAAAGACCTGGAGGACTCCGAGCGGAAACGATTAAGGATAACAGAGTTTTCCGTTGATGTAGAGCAGGTCGAAGTGTATAGGTTTGCCTCTATATATGATTCGCTAGCTAGTGTCTAACGCCCAGTTGATCAGGAAAGACTTGAGTCGAGACGACGTCGACCAGTATCCCATTCCCCCGCAAAGCCACCAACCCCCTCGCGTGCCGCTGCGAAACCCTCACCCCATCCATACCCTATACGATACCGGTTTCCTCGGGACATTTGGATCAAGTGTAAAACGATCATTCTCTATCCTTGCTCCCACCGAATCAGGCAGATACATCATTGCTGGGGACGGCCGGATTTTCACCCTGGGTCATAGCTCGTCTCCTGAGGACAACTGGTACACTCTGGAGACCAAGATTCCTGTTTTTACAGAGCCCTATTTGCACGATTGGGCGGGTTCGCGGACGCGACGGATCACCGAGAGCAGTCCGCTTTTCACCGTTGAGCACTACACGCATGTCGTGATTTGCTGCGAGTATAACCTCGCCGATTCGGGAGAAACGATACTCGAGCGTCTCCGTTTTTCCCTTCCAATGAGGCACGTCAACGTACCCAAGGCTATGATACCTTCGAGAAATGCTATGGAGAATCAATGCGAAGACGTGCGGAAGAATTTACCTTACGCACAAACTCTTCCAGCGTATTCACAGCTCTTTCACTCAAATGGCGAGCAGAAAGTTGACGACTCGATTCCGTTACCCCTCTACGAGCCCCCATCAGCGTCTTCATCATCTGGATTTGCATCGGATCAACAAAGGACATCGTAGTTCATTCCAGCCATACCAGATCGTGGTGCTTATGCCGCTCAGTCAGTAATCTTACTATACATTCCGCAAGCGCTCCCACGTTCCCTGATTCACGATGATGTCTCATCATGGGATATTGTCATACGTTGTGATAGTAATCATTTTTGTCTTTTGGTCGCGTCGATTCAGTCCGCATTACCTGTCCTTTTTCCACCTTGGAGGTTCTCCATTGCAAGTGATATATAGAGTTATAATGAATATTGTAATCCTAGCACGAGTGCTTATATACGTGATTTGAATCACCAGCCTGGCCCAGCAGGGACAAGGTCGTTTATCCCACTTTCCATGCTTGACGTACTGTACTTGTCGAACGGTAAGGACAACAGGGGTAAGACGTCAAATGCTGCATAGTATAGTTTTTGTACTATCATGGCTCGCTTGCCAGATTTTCCTGTCTTTGGTGAACATAGTGTAATCTATGTGAGAGGTTCCTTTTAAATGTCTCCAAAGCTTGCAACAGCTTACTTGGTCGCTTCCTGCCGTTTTGGACCCAGTTTCACCTTTCTCTCGTCCACTTGCCAAGTCTCTACAGGACCTTCGCAGTTGACCATCCAAATCTCGGTACCATCAAAACCTGGTAGACTGACATCGCCACATTGTAGTGAGATGGACTGCGTGTCAGCAATCCAGCCAACGGCACCCGTGTCATTCATCGTCTGTGCTGTCTTATCGCGATCGCTCTCGTCTTCGTCCGCGATGTAACACAACGACATGTGAGGAAACCTCGGCGCACGGGGTTCGAGGCCACGACGACGCAAGTTGGTCAATATCTGGTTCTGGAAGCCGACGAGCTCTTGTGTGGGTTGAATGTCGATGAACACAGAGCGGAAGTAGTGGTCACCGACGACGAGGGACTGAAAATTGGCACGAATTGGCTGCTGGTTCTCTGGAACGGCCTCGAGGAGCACATCCGGGATCCCGGGATCCGAAAAAGGGACCGTTGCAAGAGTTATGTGGGGTAGGATAACGGGATAGGAGCTCGGGGAGAGCAGATGGTCTATCGATGGGCGTCTCGGGAGACCAGATTTGATCATATCTATCTGTGCTACCGTAGGCACAAGCCAGAGAGACACGCCTGAAGAAAATGTGGATCACCCTTTTTCATGTTCTTTCTGCTTTGGACCTTACCCATCCTTCGAATTACAATGCAAGGTGTCTGTTGGGGGAGTATCGTGTACAGTGCGAAGCGCCAGGTGAGAGCTCGAAACGCGAACAAACAATGAGACAGCATTTAATTTATAGACGACCTAGCTTTCCATGTCCGTATCATCTCATAGCCTCGACTTCACAGATCCATGATTCAAATGACCTCAACCTCCCCGCCGGTCACTCGGAGGACTCGCGCGGTCCCAAACTCACCCAACTGCTTCCAACACCGGTGCTCTCAAGGTCCCCGTCATTACTCTCCACGTCCGCGTCCGAGACTGCCTCTTGTTCGTTGACATCAGGATGTGAGTCGGAGATTACTGCAGCTTTTGAAACCGTAGGGACTTGTCCAATAGATTGCTGTAGAACCAAAGGAGTCGTCCCCGTGCCTGGAGAAATCTTTGGATGGGAGGCAGGAGTCATAGATCTGACAGCACGATTACTGGCAGGATCGTCCAGGGGGGATGGAGTGGGTAGAAGGCGATTCCGAATGTCCACCAAGAGGTGAGGAAGGGCCAGAAGACTATCCAGGAATACGGGAGGAAGGTAGGACGCGATCGCGTACGTGCCAGCTAACGAAGCATCAATTGAGCTGACGGAGCGGCGACCTAGCAGTGCGACTGACCTCCTGCTCCGATAGAAAATCTATCACCTCGTATCCAGTCCTTGACCTTCTCATACAGAAGACCAAGACTGATACCAAAAACGACTTTCCCAGAACATCTTGCTTTAGTTCCAGCACTGGCCACGCCAACAACACTGTCGACAAAGATAGACACATCCACTGGAACACGTGAACCTCGGGTTTCTCTGAGCGTACTGAATGCCGTCCCGTAAGTGGCCTTCTCCGAAGGAGTCCAATCGTCCATATTGGCTCCAACACCAGGGTCACTCGTTGATGAGCCAACTGCCCCTACATCAACGGTCACGATACGGATCGCGCTCATCCCTTGGGCGGCAGCAGTTTCCCGCCGGAGAACATCGGCCGCTCGGAGAGTTGCAGCAGCGCTCATGGCACTCACACTACCGAACGGTAGTCCCACACGTGCGTCAGAAGCCGGCAAACATAGAATGATCGATTTGTGGCCACGTGCACGTGACGCGTCTGTGCGGAGCAATGGCAACAATGCCTGGATTGTTTGAAGGGGTGCAATGTGTGTGGAAAGGAGATGGGGAAGATAGGTACTGCGCAAGGAGATTTGCTCGAATGGTGCTGGTGCACAGTGCACAGAGGTAGTTGGCATGGTCAGCAACGATATCACAGAATGTACCAGGGGATGATAAAGAGTGGGTGCGTATGGGTCACCTGCAGCGGTGACAGGAAATCGTCGGGACAGTGTGGACGCCAAAGATCGAAGAAAAATCGGGATTGTCCCCGGCTGGCATGAAATAATCAATCAAACTCATCGAGGGGGGCATAGGAGAGCGCACCTCGTTAGGATCCAGGACGAGGGCGCGGATGTAGCCATGCCCCTTGCTTTCGATATCAGTGACAGCTTCCGGGGATGAAACGCTGGTGATGACAATATAGCCTTGTTTCTCAAATTCCATGATTAAAGGCAGTCCCAAAGGATGGTCACCGCCCAGAATAACTTGACGACATGTCAAGCTGCCGCCATAAGCGACGAGCAAGAGGACGTACCAATAGCCTGACGTTTGTCGGACTGCGAAGATGCCACCTTGACTCGTCCCCCTTTAAGAGACCTCATGCGGACGACACCGTATCCTACGAGCAAGCCTGCTCCAAGAGCTGAAACGACCAGCATGCCTGATGATTTCCATGGGTGTTGGACAATATACTCTCCAGCATTGTCGATCAGAGACTTTGGTGGGGGAGGCGGGGGAGGAGGCGGTACCTCGAATGCCCCAAGTCCAGGAACACGGATGTCCGGGAGAGAAGGCAGACCAGGAGGCCCGAAGCGAGAAATGTCAAGCCAGAGACGATTTATGGCTTCTTGGATGTTTGGAAGATCAGGCGATGCAGCTGTCAGAGCGTGCGTGACGAGGCGTTCGACATAGTCAAAATATTGCTCTAGTTCATCGATTGTAGGGACCATTGTGGTGGAGGTGGCAGATATAGAAGCAACTCCGAGCACAGCATTTCGAGACATACCAAAAGAAATAAAAGCAACACGACGCCAGCAGGATTCGAACCTGCGCACTCAAAGAGTAACAGATGAAACACGTTCTAATCTGTCGCCGTAACCACTTGGCTATAGCGCCTTTCGTAGTACTTTGTGCAAATATCGGCTGTAGTATTTTTGGCATATCCATTCTGCCTCACACATCAAGGTATCATATGTGATTTTTTGTGCCGACACAATGCCCTACGATTAGACCACAGCCCATACAAGACAGCAAGTAGCATCATGTCCACAACGTCTACCTCTCTAGTTGCCACCCATCTCTTTGGCGAGCTGCTCAGCCTTTGCCTTCACATCCTCGATCGTACCCGCCATGTAAAAGGCAGATTCGGGCAGCTGGTCATGGGTACCAGCCAGAATTTCCTTGAACGATCGGACAGTGTCCTTCAAAGACACGAGCTTGCCCTCGTAACCGGTAAAGACTTGGGCGACCTGGAACGGTTGCGACATAAATCGCTGGATTTTACGAGCACGCTCGACCTAAATCCATCTTGTCAACACGTAATATCAGCATTGATATTATATCCATCACACATACGGTCAATTTGTCCTCCTCCGACAACTCGTCCATACCCAGGATAGCAATTATATCTTGCAAAGATTTGTAGTCTTGAAGGATCTTCTGGACAGCGGTAGCAACCTCATAGTGTTCTTGGCCCACAATACGGGGATCAAGCATGCGGGACTTCGAATCCAGGGGGTCTACAGCAGGGTAAATTCCGAGCTCGGCAATACCACGGGATAACACAGTCGTGGCGTCCAAGTGAGCGAAAGTGGTGGCCGGGGCAGGATCAGTCAAGTCGTCTGCAGGGACGTAGACAGCCTGCACAGAAGTAATCGAGCCCTTCTTCGTGGTTGTAATACGTTCTTGCCTAGAATTCTGTCAAATACAAACTTAACCAAAAGGGGGGAAAAGCACATACATGCCACCCATATCAGTTGAAAGAGTTGGCTGATAACCGACGGCTGAGGGAATACGACCGAGCAAGGCTGACACCTCGGAACCAGCCTGGGTGAAACGGAAGATGTTGTCGATAAACAGGAGCACATCCTGGCCCTCTTCGTCACGGAAGTATTCGGCAATGGTCAAACCAGTCAATGCAACACGGGCACGGGCACCAGGGGGTTCGTTCATCTGACCGAAGACCAGTGCGACCTTGGAGTCGCCCTCCAAGTTGATGACGCCTGTTTCAATCATTTCGTGATAGAGATCGTTACCCTCACGAGTCCGCTCGCCGACACCTGGTGAACACGAGATTTTCAATACTGCACACCATTGAGAATACGAGTATATGCTGACCGCAGAAGATAGAGAAACCACCATGGGCTTTAGCCACGTTGTTGATCAATTCCTGAATCAACACAGTTTTGCCAACACCAGCACCACCGAAAAGACCAATCTTTCCACCACGTGCATAGGGAGCCAAAAGGTCTACAACCTTGATACCTGTTTCGAGGACTTCAGCGGTGGTTGATTGATCAACAAATGGAGGAGGATCAGCATGAATAGGGGAGAGCTTGACACCCTTGATGGGTCCACGTTCGTCAATGGGTTCTCCAATGACATTCATGATTCGCCCCAGAGTTGCAGTGCCGACGGGGATTTGAATGGGGGCACCGGTGTCAACAACCCTCTGTCCACGAACAAGGCCCTCGGTACCGTCCATAGCAATGGTACGGACGGAGTTCTCGCCAAGATGTGATGCAACTTCGAGAACAAGACGACCACCGTGGAAATCTTGGACCTCGAGAGCGTTGAGGATGGGAGGGAGAGCATCAGTCTCGAACTGAACGTCAACGACGGCACCAATGACCGTCTTCACGGTACCAATGGTTCCCTTAGCTTCCGATGCATAATGACGCACTGCCGTCCGAACACCGCAGTTCCAGAAGGAAAAAAAAAATGGGAATGCACAAACATCTCGTGAGTACCAGAAGAAGGGGAGAAAAAATCAAAGAGAAACTGACCTGGCTGGGAAGTAGAGGTACGTGAAGGACGGACCGCAGCATTTTGCTTCGAAGGGGAGGAGGGGAAAGAGGAACGGGCCAACAGCGGGGTGGCAGTTTGCAAGAACCGGCTAGTGTTCTTTGCGCTGTTGGCGGCTCTCCTGGAGACGCGGGTGATGCCGCGTGCAGTAAGCATGGTGGTGGACGACGAAGACAACAGCAGAGGTGAGGGGATGTGAGTAGAAGAAATACTCGTCCCGACGCGCCAAGGAGAAATTCGAATTCAGCTTTGAGCTCCGACACACCCGGGTTCCGCCGTGTCTTATGTAAAGTGGTCGTTTGGCCCATTACAAGCACGCAGGCGGCATGATTTAAGTATACCTAGTGGAAGCGGCGCTGTGGAAGGTCAGGGACATTGGAGCTATCTTTCCGAGGTCAAGTCGCGGGCAAGATTAGGATGTGTGCTTTGTGACAACATAAATTCACAGCACACCATCATAATGGGGGTTAGAATTTTTGCGATTCAAGGCCAGCCACAGACGCGTTCGTGACTTTCCCACGAACGCATTGTATCCGACGCGTTCATCTTGAACTAACACCGACGGTGGTCATGAGCGACAACTTCCTCCCAACTGGGTTGCTCGGCCCTGGACCCTCTATTTCTCCACCTGCCTTTGTCTCCAACGGTCTCTTGCCTAGCACGCTCGACTCCGATGAGCTCCTCGAGCTACCTTGCGCTCCCATTTCGGACGCGCCCCCCACACTCTTCAGCCAATGCACACCTCCTTCAGGTGACGACACATCACGGTTGGAAAGCGATGGTATGCCGCGTCGTGTTCCCTTACGTCTGATTATGTCTACAAAATACCACAGTTCCTCTGACAGGACCGCTCTCATCATTGCAGGGCAAGTATTTTAGCTACCTGGCAAGGGTCATTTCTCATGTAAATCAGATGATGCATTCCCTCTAATCTCAGATATCCTGGGTCTCAAACCCGATCACTCCAAACAGAACCCAAAGTCGTCGATACGTCCTACTCCCGGGGTATTGACACACCCACGTGCTTCTCTTCGCGCGACAGCCTTTGATGGAAAACCTCGATTTATCCCGCGCAAATCACAGACCCTGACTTTGCGAAAGGTGCGTAATCGCACTCCATGTCTATCATTACTAACCCTACCGTTAGCCGTCTTCGACATTACCCATGGCAAACCTACTCGATGTGCCTATCCATAAGCTTATGGATGAGCTTTCGATATCCGTGGCTTCAAACACTATTATTCCGTATGCACAGACACTATTTCCATGTCAGACATGGTTCTCACACAAGGAAAACAAGGACTTCAAATTCGGAAGCGTCGCACCGCCCACTTGATGACATGTTATGGGTTGATCAGTATCGCCCCCAGCGCTTCACGGAACTGCTGGGTAATGAAAGGGTTGCCAGGGAAGTGATGGCCTGGGTAAAACAGTGGGACTGGTGTGTTTTCGGCACAAGAAGAAACAAGAAGCGACCTAGAGAAGACGATCAGAACTACGATCCCGAGGACGAATACCATCGCCCAAGAGAAAAGGTGAGATAATTGATAATCTCGCGTTCCCATTCGCAAACCCACCTCGCCATTAGCTGCTCTTGATATCCGGACCTCCTGGTCTCGGGAAGACCACGCTGGCCCACGTCATTGCCGCACAGGCGGGCTACGAGGTAGTGGAAATCAATGCCAGGTGATTCCGTTGTACATATTGATCTTCCTTTTCACCAAACATGCCACAGTGACACGCGGTCCGCACAGTCAATTGATGACCGGGTCCGTCCCATACTTGAATCAGGTTCTGCAGTTGGCAGCACGAAACCTGTTTTGCTCATCATTGATGAAATTGACGGGGCGACTGGTGGTGGCGGTGACAATGTATGTCATAGTTTCAACCATCTTTCAGCACTCGAGTAAAATTTTGTTCGCAGTCAAGTAGTTTTGTCCAGAAACTCGTTTCGCTGACCTTAGATAGACCAAAAAAAAAACGTGGGCGGGTTTCTTACCTAACTCATGCTTTTATCTAAACTTAACAGGAAAGGCTGGAGTACAGAAAGACCAGCGACCTTTATTACGGCCCATCATTTGCATCTGCAATGACTACAACGCACATTCGCTGGCTAAACTCCGTCCACACGCAAGGCAGATTCGGTATACACGACCGGCTGATATTCACATAGTCAAGCGGCTTCGGGAAATCTGCGAGCTCGAAGGGCTGGACGCAGATACAAGAGCACTCAGCACCTTGGTCAATGTTGCGAAAGGCGATTTGAGAGGCTGTATAAACACCCTACAGGTTTGCCACGTTGTTCTGTCTATTGGTTATGTTATCGATCAGCACAGAACAGTTTATGAAATCGCGCAACGAAGGGGTCACAGAGGAATTAATTCGTCGTGCCACGGTTGGTATGAAGGAGGCAGATGTTACTGCAACAGCAGTCCTGAATGAGATATTTGCTCCCTTGTCACGCAAGCGCATCCGGGAGCTGGCAATGGGTGAAATGGAGGAAGCACGATATGTAAATCGCCTCAGTCGAGCAATAGAAACGCTCAATAACTTCCCCAATATTGCTAATGGTATGTTTTCTTCAAGACAGACCTCTCATTGTTCATTTTTTTCAGGATGCTTTGCTCACTATACGAACTGTCACCGGCATGAGGCAAACATGTCCCGATATGAGAAGGCAAATGAGTGGTTAGGAACATTCGATATATTCTCGTCGGCCATGTATGCCGATGGTGATTTTGGCCTGCAAGTATACCTCCCGTACTTTCTCGTTCCATTCCACACGCTGTGCCGAGAGCGTGCAGGGAATCGAGTTGAAAGGGACTCTACGGATTGGGATGTAAGTACCTTCAACTATTGTGCCTTACGGCCACTGATATCCATTGAGCGTAGAATTTGTTGATCACACGCACCAATGAAGACATTTTGAAATCACTTTCCGATGGGATTTGCGCTTCTGGCAGGAATACAGGTGCTAACCGACATCTAATCATGGGTCAAATTCTCCACCTAGAGTTCGTTCCATACATCAACCGAATAATATCACCTTCTCTGCGACCCGTAAGTACACCTCGATCCTCGTCTACAACCGAAATCGAAGTTGGGCTTGTTTTGCCTTGTTACAGGTGAACCAACAAGTTATCAAACCTGACGAACGTGCTCTGCTTGCCCGTCTTGTTGAGATCATGGTTTCCCTCGAACTTCGATTCGTTCAAGAAAGAGCAGAGGATGGTCAGGTGGCTTACAGACTTGACCCGTGTGTTCCGCCACAATAATACTTTGGTTGCCCACTCACGAAAAGACAGGCCAATAGATGTTTTCGTGACATATGACGGGAGGCGTGCACCTGATATCGCAGTCTCGAGATATGCTGTTCGTCATCTTATCGTTACAGAGGTCCGTGCCTTTCTACATTTTTAACCCCTACAACTGACTTCGTCATAGATCGACGCTGCCATGGTCACACTACAGGCGGTCGTAGCCGACAATGTGAATGTTGGACCAAGAAAACTAGCTCGCAAGGGGTCAGTCTTGGCCATCTTATCGGTATTCTTGATTCAGTGTCATTGCAGGACTTCTGCACAAGTGTTCGATGATGCTAGAGACGTAACAGGTAACGCGGAAGAGGAAGACCTCTTGGAACCAACCCAATTATCCGGCCCTGACCTTGGTCCTGTCAACAAACGGGCTCGCACACAAAAACCCACCGACATTGCAGACAAGGTAGAAGCCATTAACGCCTTCAATTCGAGGTAATCTAACTTGATTCATACCCAGCCGCCGGTTGACTTCTTCGGGCGGCCTATCGCAATACACAAGGCTCCACCGTCGGTCTCCAAGACAAAACACCAAATGACTCAAGTATTTCAGACAGCATATCGATACCTTGAGGGTAATTCGGCTGCCGTTCGGAAAGCAGTGAAAGTGGCTTCCTTCGTGTAACGTGTTCCGCTTAGCACCCGATTCTGATGTTTGGAGTTGGCTAATTTCATGAATTTGTTCTCCCGATCATGAACCTGGAACTCGATGACCGCCGCGTTCTCGCTAATCCAACGGGCGCGGCGTCGGGAGCTTGACTGCTCGTATTATTATGTAGGAGGCCCTATTAGTCGTTTTCGCTGCAAGCTAGACGTAACGGGTCTCGGTCACCTTGTTGCACGCTCCGGTCATTGGTGACCCAGTGGTAACACCCCAACATTCTTTGTCTTGCAACCATTCGCCGCTGTCTCTCGACCCATTTTACAGGTCTAGATGTTCTGCACAGGTTCAGAGAAGCCTGAGCAAGAGATGTGAGACTTTGAGGCTAGATCTTCCTTCAGAATGGCTGATTACAGGCAGGCTGTTGTTGAACAGGAGGTCGCTTGAGACGAGCCCACCAGAACTCAGGCAGCCGCTGGCATACGTGCACCATCTTCGCTCTTACTGGAAACCTGAAGGACGCGCCAAACTTGTCGTACCCACCTCGTGGATGGTTGGTTCATGTTACCCTTTTTGGTGCAAACACTCGCGCTAAGCACCACGCGTTTCAGCAGGAGTTCTTGGCCTTTGCTGATGGCAAGTGTGGGGTGGAATGCGTTGTGGATCGATGCTGTCCCTTTCGCGACGTTCGGTTCGAAAGCGACGCAGAGACACATCTGGTTGCACCCGGTGAAGAACTACCGCGGGACGTCGTGTCGCGGTTGTTGACAAACTTTGTGATGGATGATTGTCTGACGACATGCGTTCCTCGCGCGTTCGAGGGTATTCCTCGTACCGAGCTAAGGAGGTATGCTCACCAACAATCTTTACAACGTAGCTAACGACAGGCAAGCTAGTGACATACCTGCGATGCGTCATTTCTCGCAGAGTACTCCCCGGCGCATCAACTTTGCGCTCGTCCGCAGGCATGGACGCGACGATATCGAGAATGTCTCTCCTGAAAGTCACACATGGTGCTTGCTCCTTGGGATGAAAGGGCCAACTCGGATGCAACATCCACACCCTACGTCCTTCGACTCCCGTTCCGGACCTCGTTCATTGGTATCCATTCCCGAAGAGCTGACCAGCCAAGGGCAATTCCACCTCAGGCTCCTCGCGTCGCTGATAAAGAAAGAAGTCGGAGCCACAGAATCCTTTCCAGAGTGGTTGGTACTGTTTGGTCTGGTATATGATGCGCATCACGTCTGTGTCGTCGCATACGTGCCACGTCGCCGCACGTTGGACGTAATAGAATGCGCCGGTTACATCGTGGACGAATTCTCGTTTCACTCTATTACCGGCGCACCTACGTGTGAGCTGGCCCTCGAGTGCTTGCGCTTTCTATTGGCGTTGACTACGCTTCGGCGACACGTACATCATCTGTCCAGGTCCTTGTTCACTACGATGAGCTCTCGCGACGGCATCAGACGAACCGACAATCATCCATCTCTCCTCGGCTGTTCAGCTCACGACCGGCACAACTCGGACGATTCCGAGTCACTGAATCGGTGTGCCAGTCTTGGCTCGAGTCAGCATTGCAGCTCGGAGTACTCGACATGCCCCTCGAGAGTCCGCACTCGCGAACTGAATGACGTCTCTCTCCTCGAATGCGGGGAAGGGCTTTTTTTGTCATGTAGATCTTTCAGCTCTTCTTTTTGCAGCACCTGTTTGAGCTTTCCGGAAAGCGCCAGCACCTCCGATTCCTTATACTCAGATGGGTCCGAGTATACAAACTCCAACTATACGGGGCCTTGCACGATTTCTCTTTCACAAGGGGGTGACGAAAATGTTCCTTGTCCGCACAAACTCACGGAGGCCAAAATACGGGATATCATTGCTTGGGCACAGGAAATCGTCCCGACCGAACACCCCGTAAGGGACACTTACCGGATGGTCATCTGCCATCCCCATCCCTAGACGGCAAAGGGTCGTAGACTCTATATCAGGTACGCACAGATAGACTTTATGAGCTCTACACTGTCACATAAGGTACTGTCTTCAGGCGGGTGTCCTACCAAGATTACAGGTGGAGGCTTATAAGACATAGCGGAAATCGCGGTTTTGCTTATCGGTCAGATCGAGGAAAGCCTGTGGACAATGGTTAACATCACCCGGATGGGATGGGTGTGGTATACTTGCCTTGTCAATCTGCCTCTCTTCCCCAGACTTGGTCTTGATGTAAACAGCGTCGTACGTGTCATCCCGAGTTTCGAGGTCACGCGTTTTGTTTTCACGCGAGTACAGGTAGCGCAATCCGAGGAGAGCGACTGCAGAAGCAAAATTGGTAGCAGCGATGACACCCCACGGGACATGATTCCTGGAACATGTTGGACTCAGTTGGCAAGACAGCTGAATGGACTCTACCGCGGCTGGTACTCTAACTTCCACATAAACTGACCCACGGCATTTCCGATCGCATAAGCGCAGAGTACGATGGCATTTGTGGTGATACCTGCAAACGATCAATCAGACTACGACTCGAGGTCAAAGGGAACATGGACTCGCGTTTGGTATGACCAGCTGTTAGGGAAGCTACCCACCCTAAGAATATCGTGAACGGAGCAATGGCAAAAACTGGGGGGGGGGGTTATTATCAGATGTAGTAACCACGCGACGGCTCACTTGATATCCAATAGGAGAAGAGCAGACCGACTTTGTCCGAGAACGGTAGGGTGCTGACTAGGATTGCACCGAGGATGGCGGGAACATACATCAACACACCAGCATAGGCACGGCCAACGCAAGGCTGGGACGCAAGCGTCACCCCAAGAAAGATTGTCAAGACTATTACGGAGTGTTCGGTCAGCAGGCCAATTCAGATTAAATTGCAGGGTGCTACCCACTCTCGACGACGCCGTCCACACAACCAAGCAAAGTTGTTTGGATGTCATTGAAGCCAAACTGGGCAACTATGAGCTGACGTTGATTAGTGAGCTAGGGAAATGGCGTGATTTGAGCGCATAATCCGGGAATAGTAAGATGCGCTCGCACCGAATTGACGATATTACTGAATGATGGTTTTCAAATGAGAATATAAGAACACAAATGAATGAGTGAATGAGGCGTACGCAGCAGCAGCGAAAAATGCGAGAAGCCAGGTCTTGGGATCTTTGACCGTTTCGTAGAATCTCGAGGGACAATGATCAAACGGGACTAGAGCTCGGATAGAAGCAACTTACTGTTCTATCTTGAACAATTTGTTTTCCACGCCGGCCTGATTCACTTGTATGCGTTGCACGGCGGCAATGCGCTCTTCCGGAGTTAGGAACCACGCATTTGTTGGAGAATCCGGGAAGAAGAGCCTGGCAGTCGGCAGGGATGACAACATATGTGGAAGTTAAGCAGCCGGTTGTGGAGATGCTCACCAGAAGAGAACCGAGGTGAACAGGGTTATAATACCAGTAATGATCATCAGCCTGATTTGAATAAATGAGGTGTGGTGGGTCACGAGGGGTTGTTGTACTTACCACTGCCAGGACATGAAGTTGGGGGTGTGGATGTGAAGGACCCCAAAGGCAATGAAGCCAAGGATGATGACGGCGAAGCCGTTCATAAGGACTGAATGGGGAAAATGAGACAGGTCGCACGCCAAGGAGGGAATACTGACACCAATAACCAACACGGCGGGTCTGTTCAGCGCGCGTGTAAAACATGGAGGTGACGATCATGAATCCGGGGGTGATAGCACCCTCACAGATTCCGAGGAGAAAGCGCACAGCAAAGAGACCACCAAAGGAGGTGCAAGCAGCATGGGAACAGAGGACGACTGCCCAGACGAAGATGTTGATGCTTGTCGAGCAGTCAGCGGGGTGTGTAAACTGAAGATGAGCAGTACCTCATCCACTTGCCAACGGGAAAGCGTTGCAAGGCCAGATTCTGAGGGTATTGAAAGATGAGATAGCTGAAGTAGAAGATGGTACCGAGCCAGTTAAACTGGGTGGTATTCAAGTGTGCGCCCTGCCTGAGAGGATGTTGTATGTGCGATATGAGAGGAGAGAGAGGGGACATACTCGATGCCGAGGATCGCTGCTTCGCCGAGGGTGGTCTTGTCCATGAAGGTGATTCTTGTAGAGGATGAGAGAGGTGGAGAGAGGAAAGGGGAAAGGGACGTACAGGTACATGGCTGGGAGGAAGTTGATGAGGAAGGGTGGGGGAGAGATGGGTGGGACGTACTGCACATGAAGGGCATGATGTGCCAGTCGATCTTGCGCCTGCGAGGACGGATGAGGAGAGGAAAGGGAGGAGAAAGAAGCGGTACCTGAGACGGAGGGCTTGCTCTGGGGTGAGGTGGACATGTGTGCCGGCGAGGAGGGCGGCGGCGACGTCGATGTCGGCTGCGGGGTATGTGGGGGATCGTTTTTCGGGGAGATGGTCGTCAGTGGAGTCGGTGGGAGCCATTTGGAGGGTGTGTGGGGGGACGAGGTATGGGAAGGCGCGTTATAAAGTGGAGGCACATGAGGTGACGGCACTTCTGATGCCGGGGTGCTAATCAAATTGATTCAATCTCGTTCCGTCTACGTCGCCATGTCCGCAGACACCAAAGAATGGCGTCTCGACCCGGAAACAGAGTTTCGCTTCGAGCTCGACCCGGCTACCTCACTCGCGATAAAGGTATCCCCTTTCAACGGTCGACCCACCCACCACCCAGCTCACATTACACAGCTCGTCCGCGGCCACGCAGAGATCTTTGGCGCAGAGCTCGCAGAGGGTAAATCATATCTCTTTGCTTCGGAATGCAAGGCCGCCGTCTTCACCTGGCACGGCTGCACCATCCAGATGAGTCCGACCCTCTCCCCCTCCTCCCAATCCCCGCTCACCCCCACAAGCACGTCTCCGGCCGTCCCTCCACAGAGTATATCTCGGACGAGACACCAATGTCCACGTATGCAAACCTCCACTTCGCTTTCGAGCAGATGCGTGTCCGTGCACTCCGTGACCTTCACGGATCCCCTCCTTCCGATGACGATCGACACGCCAACACAGAACCGCCCAGAGTCCTTGTTTTAGGCCCGGAAAACTCTGGAAAGACATCCATATCAAAGATTTTGGCAAACTACGCCGTGCGCGTCGCCCAAAATTGGTCTCCACTCATCATCAACCTCGACCCTGCCCAAGTCTGTTCTCTTTCTCTCCCCCATATCCCTCATATCCCTCATCTCCCCACAGGGCGCGTGGTCAATTCCAGGGACAATCTCAGCCGCCATAGTAAGAAGCCCCATCGGAACGGCCTCCCCTGCTAATCCTTTGGGTTCCGCGGCTACATCGGCTCCTACTGCCCTCGCTTCTAATGCACTCACCCCATTGACTTATTGGTACGGTCACCCAGACACAAAAAGCAATCCCCAGCTCTTCGATCGCTTAATCCGTAACCTCGGTTTCAATGTCGTCGAGCGACATGATGTGGACCCTCAAGGTAGCCACTCCCCTTTATCTTCCTTGACAACTTAATTGGGCGTGTGTAGCACGCGTTTCAGGTTTGATCGTCGACACTCCCTCTTCATTTGCTTCCGGTCCCAGTTCTGGCTCCAGCGCGGACAGTCGTCACACCCTCATCAAAGCATGTGTCGACGCATTCCAAAGCATGTACCACCCCTTCTTTCTCCTCTCCTCCTTACGCGATATCTCTCCCAGTAAATGTCATCCTCGTCGTCGGCCACGAAAAGCTCAACGTGGAGATGCAGCGTCTCTATGGTACTCAACTCTCCGTCGTCAAGATTCCCAAGTCTGGAGGGGTATTCCACCATCTCCCGTTCTTCCCCCTCCCCTTCTCATTCCGCAACTCTAGGTCGTCGAGCTCGATCACGCTTACCGCGAGCGTGTACACAACTGCCAACTGCACGCGTACATGTACGCACAAAAGATCGACCCCCCTCCTGGCGTATCCTCGGGCCTCGTGGGAGGAGAAGCAGCTACGGAACTCATCCTCTCCCCCTCTTCAACGATCATCAACTTTGGCGACCTTGCAATCTACCGTATCGGCCAAGGTGAATCACCTATACATCAATCCTCGCTTCTCCTGCCCTTCCAAGCCGTGTGGCTAAACTCGCACGTTCAGAGTCTATGGCACCCTCCTCGGCTTTGCCCATAGGCGCTGCACGCATCCTGTCGGAAATGCAGCCTGCGTTGCTAAATCCGGCATCTAGCACTGTAAGACTGTTCAACAAGGTCCTTGCCTTGCTTGCCCCCTTCAACGAAGATGAAAACGAGCGATACGACGAAGAAATTCTTGACTTACCTGCCGTAGGATTTCTTGTCATGTAAGTTTCACGGAGTGGATCTCCTCCGACGGCTCACATTCGCACTCTGTCGTACTCGCTCTAGAACAAGCTTGGACATTCCAAACAAGAAGTTGACTGTACTTGCACCGAACCAGGGTCCCATTGTAGGGGGTACAGCTGTCGTTGGTTCATTTGAGTGGACAGAATGATGACAGCGGCGAATTGTTTTTGGTAGAAAGAGGTACTGATGGCGAGCCAAAGAAGCAGCATGAAACACTGCGTAACGTTGCAATCATCTCAGTACCGGACACGGTCATGAAAAACTCAGTTGGTTTGAACCCAAACTTTGAATGCTGAACCAGTGGATCCAGGGTTCAAACGTTCATGCGAAACATGCACCTATCCTTATCTTCGTGTTACAGCCGCGAGAGGTCTCGACCCCAAACGCCCCTGTCAAACGTGTGGGTGAGCCTGTAACCACAAAGCCACCGACAGACATACCTAATTATCCAATCAATCATGAGTAATGCTCTGGTTCTGGAAGACACCTGTTCACTCCAGTATACACTTCTCCAAGCATACATCGCGACCAAACCCCCCATGACCGACAGTGTCCCTAAATCAAACACAGCAGCATTGCCAATATACGCCAGACTGCCAAGGTATTTGTACCGGAATGGCCCGCTAACAGCTTCGTCCAAGTCCTTGACGCTGTTCGCCTCCAGCACTTCGTGTTGCGAAGCAAGTCTGCCAAGTTTCTTTCCGAGATATTTACCTTGCTGAGAAGCGACCTGCGCCGTCTGTAGATAATGGTGTCAGCTACAGGGGCAGTGTGAGCGAGCCCCGACTGACAGCAGGCAACGCCGTTATCTTATTTCCTATCTCTTCGAGAAGCTTGCAAAGCTCGTTCAGCGTCAAGCTATTGTCTGCATCCGAATCGTACAAGTCGAATAGCGTGCGGACCTTGTAGCGCGTCATGGATGAGGGGATTTACCAAATATTCAAAGCTAACCTTCTGCAAGTGGGACTCTGCCATAGGGATACGCTGTTTAATCCTGGAGACTGCCACATCATAAGGACAATGACCCAACAGGATTCACCAGTAGGTCCTTACCCATGAAATCAAATTCATCAAAGTCAATTTTGCCATTCTTATCTTTGTCGGCCTCGTCTACCAGCTGCAGGAGATAGCTCACAAGGGATGTTTCGATCTATTCCGCCGACCTGTTCGACCTGCAGTAGTCTGGAACTGTCTCGATCACTCACCGTTGCGCAATCACCGATAGCATATACCTCGCCGAGTGGTGCACCCTTTACGCGGAGATGTGCGTCGACCTCAATCGCTTTCTTGTGAACTTGATTGGGTAGAAGATCGGAGATTCGCTTCGTCAACGGATTCATAGCTATTCCCGTCGACCACAGCACAAAATTAGTAGGGACCTCATGCTTGGTGATCGTCCCATCCGGAGACCGCACGGTATACACGACATGGTCGCGATATACCGTATGAACGCGAGCCGAAGTGATAAGGTCCACCTTATCACGCCTGAATTTGTCCTGCGAGACGGCCAACATGAGCGCCAGAAAAAAAACGGTCAAAAGATTCAACATGCCTCCGCGTACTTGGAGATGGCATCAGAATACTGCAAACATGAGACCACCGTTCTTCGACTGGGTACTACTCAAACATACTGTGTTCAAAATGTGCTCCCGTGACTGGATGACATGGATCGACACCTCTTCCCGACATAGTTTCGGAAACTAGAGATAGCACAAGGGTGCATGGGGAAAGGAAGTACATGAGAAAAAAAGGAACGCACGTAATTCGTAATATCTTCCTGGCAAAAGTCGTAGATTTCCTTAAAACGTCCTGTCAGAGCCCAAGAGATGCGGAAAAAAAGATGGGAAAGCCGGAGATACACACGGCGGCTGCCTCAACACCCGTGGGTCCTCCTCCACAAACCACAAAACTCAGCAAACGCTTTCGTTCTTCTGGGGTCGTGGTTGGTAAAGACGCTGCCTCAAAGTTGTCTGAAGGCGGTACTCTAGTAAATCATGATAGGCCTAGTATGGATCAGCGCACCCATGATCCGGCGTCGAATGGCCTGCGCATCCGATATGGTCTTCAGCTGGAAACAATGTTCTAACCCGGATACACCGTGCGTGCTGGAGACGGAGCCGACTGCGATGATCAGTTTATCGTAGCTAGAAAACCAGAAAAGTGATTTCAGCTTCATGAAGCCTTCAGGAACCCAGCACTTACGGCACATATATTCTTTGGATGTTCCCATCAGGACCGGCCGTTTCGACTTCCAGTAGCCGTTCAGACATCACCAGGTCTGTTACTTTTCCGCGAATCATTTGACCACGGAGTCGAGCGATGATTTTGCGTATCGGCTCAACAAGGCTGCGAACCTGCACCGTGCCTACGGCAGCAGCTTTGAGAGAGGTAAATCAAGCATGCGTAAACAATGTGATTCCAGAAGGGACCTTACATGGCAAGAGAGGAGTGAATGTAGTGAACGTTTCCGCGGTGACGACAGTCACATGGTAGTCGCCCAGCGACAAGGTTTGCAAGACCGAGACGGCCTTGGTCAGAGTTGTTGAGTAACGAATGGATTGAAAAGACACGGAATCTCACCCCCCACCCCCCTCCAACAATGACGAGTTTGGGCTTCTCACCCAATTTTCTGAATTCCTCGTCCTCTTCGTCCGCAAGAAGGGCATTCACTACGGGCAAGTGTTTCGGACCACCACGCTCAGGGTGCAGTGCTAGGGGAGACACAGGAACGCGTTCGACGTGTTTGTCCGTGTACGTGAATGCATCGTGTATGAATATGGCTGCTCCGAGGGCGAATACGCCAGCTGTTGCGGACAGCACGAGATAAGAGGTGTACTTTGCAATGAGAAAGGAACGGCGGAGGAAGCGAGATCTGGGACTCGGCTCTAGGGGAATGACGGGCTTGGTTCGCTCCGGGGATGATCCAACTGCAAACGAGCGTGTGAGGCACGGGGCTGGTCGTGGAACGAGCGATATGTGGACCGGGCTCGAGCGGTTTGTGAGGCTGTGGGTAGCCCTGAAAGGTCGTAGGACCTGTGAGACTTTGAGCATGCTCAATGATTGACGGTGGTTTATGAGAGAACAGGCAGTCGAATACTGACGGTGGCGTGTGCTCCTTTCTGCTCGCCGGTGAGTACTAGTACTCGAGTCTACAGTCGTACTGGGCACTGGTCTCTCAATCAGAAAATTTGGTTGAGGCACAATACGATTATTGACGACCCCCTCCACTACTGGCCTTTGGATCAATGCAAGTACTCACAAATCGAATTGCTACGCTAGGTTACAGTGCGGGATATAATTTGCTAACAAGTGTAATAACGAAGATACTGTACGTTCGCCATCAATCAATCATAACAGCTTAGGGGATGAAGGGAGGCAGCCAATCGGATCTTGATACCAAGTCTTACAGTATAACACGCATCCATGTATTCCCTGCCAGCGGCCATTTAATCAAAGTCACTTCCGGCAGCGCTGCGGTGACTGCCTCGAATCATCGGGATCATCGGTAAGCTGCAGCAAGGAGCTCAAGTTGCTGGACAACCTCGGACATTGTGGGTCGTTCCGCGGGATCGTGAGCCCACATGCATTCGATGAGTCCAACAATTTCCGGACAATACTGTTTTCGTAATCCGCTCACAGAAGGTCTGTAACAACCGAACTGTCAGCGGTTCATCCAAAATAACACAGCATAGAAACCAACCGTTGTCGCTTGGCACCCACTGTCTCGTAAATGGCATGTTCGTTCATTCCCTTTTGGTACATTCAGCGACATACCACTCAACAAGGACAAGATGCCTACCTCCCACGGAAACCTCTTAGTCGGCAAATGCCACTGGAGCATCTCCCAGAAAACCATCGCACAGGAGAATACATCGGCTTTGTGATTGTACTTAGGATGGGCGTGCCAAAGCTCCGGGGCTTGCCAATTCACCGTACCAACAACACTCCGAACCATCGATCGTGTCGATTGCTTGACCTTTGCTAGCCCAAAATCCGCAATCTTCGCAGCACCGCGAGAGGTAATGAGGATATTCGAAGACTTGCAATCCCGGTGAATAATCGAAGGCTTGCGGGTGTGAAGGTATTCGAGTCCATAGGCGACATCGAGCATCACGCTTAGCTACGAAAGAGATTTCCAGATACACCAAACAAGACATGAAATATATACGTACAACTTTATATAGCGATGGCGCTGGGACATTTCGGATGTAGTCAAACAAGTCACCATTTGAACACAGTTCGCTGACGATCATCACTGGTGTTTCACGCGTATTCTCCGGTATACTGACGCCAAGCTACAACGGTGATTTTAGGTTAAGAATAGTGAGATGGGGGAGATACTCACGAAGCGCACAATGTTCGGATGGTCAAACGCTCCAAGTAGCTTGAGCTCTTTGATGTCCACTACCGCAATTATCAGTGAGAGCTTTCTCGAGACACGACGACGACAAACTTGAACTGAGTTGGTCCCGGAATTCAGCGATTGCAACCCGTCTGCCTTTGAACTTCCCGATGTAGACGTCCTTGAAACCGCCACTCCCAATCTTTTCTAACTTCGTTAGTTTATCTGGGGGTATCTCACGATCTTCAAGTCCTAAACTCTCCAGGTCAAGTTCCAGCTCTGGTTCCGGTTGATTCGGTTGCTCATTCGATATCGGTGGTGTACAGGGCTCATCCTGATGGACACGGTGTGGGCGCGTAAGCATGGGTGGAGTGGTACTGTAACTGCGACTGTTTGTTCTGCGGCGACCGCCACGAACACGGAGCGTCGACGGAGGTCGCACAGTACCCGTTGAGGATGGCGAGGAGAATCCATTCGCATGACGATCGCGCCATTGCAGTAGAGACTGCGCAAGTTGAGGTTTCGTACCAGCTACGTCGAGGTCGCGTGTTTCGCAGAGTCGAACAAGATCATCACGACGGAGACGAACTAGCGTCTTCTTAGTGGCAAGGGTAAGATCAACTTCATCGACCATCAGCATGTTGAACCTGTAGGGTGATGAATACCTACAATCCTCTTCCTCCATAGCTTCATCAACATCAGCATCCTCTGCACTATCAGCATCCACATCAACCGATTCGAGTTCCAAGTCAATCTCTTGATCATCATCATCCTGTTCCTCCTCATCCCTGTCGAGATCCTCGCCACCAAGGACTTTCCCACTCCGCAGCTTCCGAGGCGTTGGCTCCACAGGACACAAAGAGTTGTCCACGTAAACATCTTCATCCTCGTGAAGACTCTCAATATCTTCGTCATCCATTTCCTCCGCTACATCCTCCTCGACTTGGTCCTCCTCTTCCTCATCATCTCCTTCGCTGCCATCGTCCCTTGGTGGTGTGTGCGTCTGCATCCTCCGCGGTCGCAAGCGTCGTTTAACAGGCGTGCGTCGACCGTTCCCTGGCGGTGGTGAAGGGGAAGGAGACGAAATAAGTTCATCGACCTCTTCCTCATCACCCATAGATAGATTCTCCCCCATCTCACATTCTTGTTCCGAGGCACCCTTGCACTTTGCTCTTTGCCTTGGGGTTGCGTCCTGATCATGGGCGGAGGCATTGCCGTTGATCTTGTCTCCACTGCGGAGCCGACGAGGGCTGCGTGAAGTAGCTGCTATCTTTGCTTCCAACTCAGCCAGGTCGGTTAGTTCACTTTCGTCACTGGACACTGGAAGAGACCGTGCTTGAACATCCTCGCTGAACTCAACTTGTCTAGGTTTGGACTTGGCTTTCGACAGGACAATTTGTGGCGGGGGATGGTCACCAGAACCCTTACGCGTACGGAGGCGTGTGGCAGGCGGCGACGGGAGAGGGTTGGAAGATGGCATCGTTGGAGAAGATCGACTCGATGTCAGGCGTGTATGTCGTCGTCTACCAAAATTGGTCGGATGGTCGGATAAGAGCAGTAACACCACAAGGTGTACTAACCTGGTAACAACCTCGAGTTCCATCTTCTGCTCCGGAACCACGCTTAGTTCAACAGGACACGAGTGTGTGTTGAACTGACCCAGAGACAAACTACGTGTCTTCAGGGCACGTGTGGTTATCCGACTCATACCATTGACAGTTACGCGCCTCCTAAGACTAGAAGCTGCCGTGTGCTTGGTGCCGACATCTGTCTCCTCATCACCGGCAATGTTCCCGTCATCAGAAGAAAAATCACTGGAATTGCCATCTCCTCTGCCTGGAGGGGAAGAAGGAGGAAGTGAAGCAACGTCGTCGCGCGCAAAGATGATAGCATCGACCAATTCGGGCTTTGTTAGGGACTCCGCATCATCCGAAAGGCCAGTCGCGACATACAGGCGCACAAGTTCATCCTTGCGCAACCGTAAAAGTTGCCTGGTGGATGCTTCATTGATAAGAAATTCATCCGCTATTTCACCATAAGCGTCAGATGATGACGGGTGCGAGCGCAGCTTACATGACTCCTCTCGATTGCTGTCCGCCTCGGAGTCATCCGATCCACTCCACCGATGGTGCGCGTCGACATCCATTAAAATCGCCTCATCGTCAATTTCAGAATCTACCGTAACCGCTTTTCGCCTCTTGGGTCTTCCGGACCCGCGCACTGGGCGACCATTCGCGTGCGCATTCTCGTTGACAGAATCGACGCGTTTTCTCTTCGAACCAACGGGCACATCGAACTTCTGGCTCACATCGCGCATGCTATTTTTTTGTAGGAGGTACTGGCGACTAGGCAACCTGCGTAGATTTGGCTGTAGGGTGGCAAGGATAGGGCGAACAGAAACTGTATCTGAAGAGGAGGGTGCGGACGCGCGCGAGGCGTGGGAACCAACGGTTGACCTCTGGAATCTATTAACGAAAGCGAGAGCGCGTCTTGCAGCGGACGAATGGCGAAGCGAGGATTTTGTTTTCCGGTGATGGCTACTGGATGGCGACGACGAGAGCCTATGTGGCGAACGACGTTGAGCCATGCCAAGAACGGGGACGATAATGACGGTCGAGTTCTAGACCGGTTCACAGGTGACTCGCGTCGACGTTTGGTCAACGTTTACCTAACACGACGAAGACAACCACTTTCGGGAATGGTTTCTGGTCCTCGTCGCTGACGCCGTGGAGGACGTCGTCGTGATCTTGGAGTCGTCGTCGCTGTGGACTTCAATGTTCGGTTTGTTTGGTTTCTGTGTGTCCTTCTCTTATTGCCACATCAAAAACAAACGCAAGCAAATTGGTGGCGTGGACGGGGATAATTCCCTCGAAAGTTCGCACGGAAATCTTGCACAGAAAGAGACTAAGAAGGGGAATATTGTATGTCACGGCGTCATATGCTCAGCCTATCTATACATATATTAGCTCTTCCTTCTGTCTCCACTTCACCCACGATGTTACTCAAGTTTTCCAAGTCGGACATCCTAGACTCATCTCTCGTATACCCGGAGACTGGTTCTCTTGGTTTTACTATCCTTACACGCTCGCATTTTATTCATGCGGGAGAAAAGGATTCCGACACAGAGAGCGAGAGCGAGGCCACAGTGACTCGGAGGACCACCATTGTCGATAAACGCGGTGCTACTATGGCAGAAATCGGATGGGACGGACGACGGCCCGTAGAGGTCATCATCGGCAAGGAAAAAGTCACGGTCAAAGATATGTTTGGACCCCAGAGTGCCATTTTGTCGTGAGTCCCCCTTGTATCTCTTCATGTCTCTTCTGACGTCAAATTCCTTCCTAGACATAATGTCCTCGGACTGCCTGCACGCTTTGACACTGAATTTTTCTGGTTGGCTGGGCCGGACGGACTTACAGTAGGTGGAACTCCATGAGTATGTGAGCCAAGCAGTCTTAAGGACCCATAGCTCCTGGACTACGATTCCAGTCAAGTCAAAGGGCAATTTCATCTGAACAGTCTTCGCGTCGGCGAACATTTTATCACGACACCATTATCAGGTCTTGGTCATCATTATCTTGAATTCGAGCCACATCCGCTAGCGTCGACAGCCGAACTGATAGGTAAATAGTCTTTGTTCCAACGACTCGTTACGGTCCTTGTTCACTACGCCCGCAGTCACCTTCATACTCATGGAAGTACTGCGGCGAGGCAAATTCAATCAACATCCGGATACCTTTGATCGACAAAAAAAAAATTGGCGAAGTACACCCTTGGCCAATCTTAGCAAACGAATACGACGCGGTACGATATGAGGGGTATTCTCAAGCGAAGTTATGAGCAGTGCGTGGGGTGTTGATAAATGTTTCTTTACACATTTGTTCGTCTTCTCCAATAACTTGTGACTAAAATATTGTGTAGCCGTGCTAGCAGACCATCCTATCGTCTGTCTGTTGTATTGTCGAATGTTATGAGGACTCGTTCAACTCGAGAGATTTTTCTTTTGGGGGATTGAAGGCTTCGCTGAGTACTAGTGATCCTGCGCAGTCATTTCCAAAGATGGGACCCCCTTTGTCTCGCTTGTTCCTGGCCCAGAATGTCTCGGCACCAGACAGACATGCCTCGGACGACCCCGGGATCTTCCCAAGACCCAAAAGCAACCGAGCTTACAAAACCGGAGTGAAGTAAAGCTATATGTACATGTAAACGTGACCGTCAACGCCTACCACTTACAGTAAGTATCTACGCGTACACGTTCTCTACCTTGTACATCTTACTTCCTGACACGGGCGATACTCCATCCTCTCCATATACCTGGTCCACATTATACATCCTCGACGTAGATTGAAGACCAGCTCCTGATGGGGGCGTAGCGAGACTGGAGGTCTCGGCGCCCACGGCGCCCTTGCCTGCCTTGCTCGCCAAACTGGCTGCACGTCCATCCGGAATCCTAATAAATTCAAGTTTTCCGTCTCCTGTGCGTCCGTCGAAGATGTAATATCCTTTTCTCTCAAATTGGATGATATCACCCGCTTTAAGCGTTTTCACGTTCGCATCCGCCAGTGCCTCTTCGCGAAACTCGGTTACTGGCGGGACGAAGTCTTTCACGTCGTCTTCTTCTTCAAGCTTCTTTTTTGTAATCAGGTAGTCATAGTCCAGAAGGGTGACTTCGATTGCTGGGTGGGCGTCCGTGGGTTGGGCGAGCCAGGTTATTTTCTTTTTCGTTTTGCGGAAGTCGCCACCGAGGTTCAGCTCCATGATGAGAGAGGTCACTTCACCGTCTTTTCCGACCACTTTCGAACGCACGAAGGCGTTACCCCAATCCATTAGGGTGATCTGACGGTGCATGTTATTTGAAATCAATTCATAAGTCAAGACGGCTTGCCTCCTCTTGATCTTCGAATGAAGTAGCATCCTCCTGCTCGAGCAAGATCGTGGATGAGTAGACTGTTTGCTTCTCGCCGACCTCTGGATTCTTCTTATGGAGAGGTAGCGTCTTAACCTCGATTCCAGTAGGACCGTCGCTGATTCTTACGGGTACGCTGGTGAATCCCAATGTAAAAATTTTGAACATCCTTGTGCACATGGGTGGTAGCGTACCATTTCTCCTTGAGAATCGTGCAAAACCTAGGAGCAACCGGATCTATTATCTTCTTGTTGAGGGCCCAGATAGAATCCCATTCAAGAGAAACCAGGGACTGTGAAGGCCCCTGGGAAAGCATAAATTGCTTCAGTGCCTCTACCGTCATGCCGCGGCGGCGAATCCCTGTTTGAAAGTGAGTCTGATGTCTGGTCAACACACGGATTCTTTCACTCTAACCTCGAACAGTGGGAAACCGTGGGTCATCCCACCCTTTGACAATTTTGTTATCAACGAACCAGTGCAATTTCCGTTTGGACAATAGGGTATAGATGAAGTTCAACCGACTTGAAATAATGGTTAGATTGACAGATGGGGATACGGAAGAAATTCCCGGACCTGAAGTCCCAGATAGACACCGGGCGCAGACCTAATGCCTCGATCATCCAGTAGTATTGGGCATTTCTCTCGCGATATTCCATAGTCCTCAGTGCGTGAGTGACACCCTCGAGTGAATCGACGATGGGACATGCAAAATCATAAGTGGGGTAGATCGTCCACTTCTTGCTATAAGACACGAATGAACACATGCACGGGCAACAGGAATGCACAAAACAATTCACCCTGTACGATGGTGAGGAATAATATTGCACCGGCAGATGACCGGATCACGAAGGGTTTTATTCTGATCATCCATGCTGATTTTTGCACGGAGGCACCACCGGAGACCCTCTGGCGTGCCAGATTTCATTTCCGCAAAGTGTTTCAAATTGTCCTCAACTGAGTCATTGCGATGTACCGAAGCGATTCCCTTGCCCCGTTCCTCGCGCATCTACCCGAATGTCAGTAGCGACGAGAGATAGTACATGATGTTCGTACTTGAGCTTGTTCCGTGTCGTCGGTATATGCCTTGCCGACCTCAATCATTTTGATCGCAAGTTCGTAGATCTGATCGAAGTAGTCCGATGTGTGGCTTATAGCGTCTCCTTTAATACCCATCAACTCTAAATCCTCTAGGATAGTCTGCTCGAACTCGGTCTAATCTAAAAGTAGGCAGCAGACAATCTGATCAAGTGGAACACGCACCCTCTCCTTGGTTGGATTCGTGTCATCGAATCGGATGATCATTTTTCCTTTGTACATTTGTGCAAAGTACTGGTTTAAGATCGCAGCCTTAGCATGACCGATGTGCAAGTACCCGCTGGGCTCGGGAGGAAAGCGTGTCAGGACTTCGCCTTCCTTGGCATTCTGAAGGCCCAAGGCAAAACTTGCAGCGGTTTTTGTATTTCGCGCCTTGTTTGACTTGGCTGCTACAATACGACCCAAAACGGCTTGCGTGGATTCAAGGCTTTCCAGGTGTGAGAACCACCGCAGGGTATGAACGTGTTGACCATTTTTGAGCAGACCCAATATTTTGATAGATGCTAAGGGAATGGAACTAGAACACTCGTGACGATACCGTAGAAGTCACGTACCTCTGATGGTTCCCCAGAGCATCCAATCAGCCGAAGTGATTTCGTGACCAATAAGGAATGTACGATATGCGAGGTGATCATCCAAAGAGTCAAGAGCACTGAGAATATCGGGAACCACCATTATTATGGACAGCGCTTTTGCCAACGCAAAGTATGTTGACACCTGGCGGCATGGTCAGCTTCAAGAGGTATCGGGAGGGTATCGGTCAACCTTTGTGCTCTCCCTATCTATACCTGCGATCTTGGCCAGGATCGTGACGATCTCCTCCTCAGTGGCATATTCATCACCATCTAGAACAAGCGAAACTCCTGTCGCCGTCTCATCAAAGTTAATCTCGGCCTTTTGAGTGTACGTCGCAAT
This sequence comes from Boletus pseudo-olivaceus, assembly GCA_038092955.1. Lineage (NCBI taxonomy): Eukaryota > Fungi > Basidiomycota > Agaricomycetes > Boletales > Boletaceae > Boletus > Boletus pseudo-olivaceus. The sequence goes on from JBBPRI010000005.1 coordinate 259,051, forward strand.
CGCGAGGGCAGCGTAAGGAAATGGAGATGCCTTCGTCGACAGCGTCAACGACATTTTGACGCTCAATCGTCGGTGTGGTAGTACTACGAGTCTTGCTGAGCGGTGATACGTGCCAGGTGGGGCGAAACTGTGAATCTGCCAACTTGGCACGGATTATTTACGTGATACTTATGTCTACCCTCGACGACTCTGACTCGATTAGATCAGCCGCTCTTTAACTTCCCTCTATCGATTTTTGCCGGTTTCTCGTTCTTGTTTCCACCATCGTACTCAGATTCTCAAAAAGTACCAGCCATGGGTTGTATGCTGTGAGTCGCAGCAATCCACTTGTATGGACTCACTAAACGTTTCCTCTCAGCATCGATCCTTCTCAGAAGTACAAGCCGTACACGCCTCTAAAACTCGTCGGCCGCACATGGCCAACCAGAACATTTGTCAAGGCTCCCATCTGGCTGTCCACCGATCTTCGCGATGGAAACCAAGCCCTCGCAAACCCCATGACTGGGGATCAAAAACTCGCCTTCTTCAGACTGTTGGTAAAGTGCGGTTTCAAGGAGATAGAAATCGCGTATCCAGCTGCCAGCGAAACCGACTTTTCCTTCGTTCGGTATCTCGTAGAGCATGATGAGATTCCAGATGACGTGTGGATTCAGGTCTGCGAAACATCGGCTCTGTCCAGTAGCTTATATTAATCCTTGTTATGCCAGGTCTTGACGCCAGCTCGCGAAGATCTCATAAGGCGAACGTTCGACGCTGTGGCAGGCGCGAAGCATGTTATCATCCACATGTATAACGCAACTTCTGCCATGTTTCGCGATGTCGTTTTCAAGAACTCGAAAGAGCAAACCATCGGTCTTGCAGTGCATCATACTAATCTAGTTCGCGAATTAACCAATCAGTATGCGGCCTCTCATGGTACTACGTTCCGGTACGAGTACAGCCCGGAAACGTTCTCCCAGACCGAAGTCGAGTTCTCGGTAGCGATCTGCGAGGCAGTCAAGACCGCTTGGGGAAAAGCCGGCACCGGCAATCAGCGGATAATTTTCAATTTACCCGCAACTGTGGAGGTAGGGCCACCCAACCACTACGCAGACCAAGCAAGTCTCCCGCTGTACCTTTCACTCTAAACCTGCTTTGACACCCTATACAGATTGAATATTTCTGCACCCACATCTCAGAACGCGAGAGAATAATTGTCAGTTTGCACCCCCATAACGATCGGGGGACCGGTATTGCAGCCGCTGAGCTTGCCGTCCTTGCAGGCGCTGATCGAATAGAAGGTTGCTTGTTCGGCAACGGCGAACGGACGGGAAATGTTGACATTGTCAACCTTGCACTGAATCTCTACACTCAAGGAATCCACCCTCACCTGGATTTCAGCGATATCCAGAGCATTATCGACATCGTCACGCAATGCAATGATCTTCCAGTCCACCCCCGACACCCCTATGCTGGCGAGTTGGTTTTCACTGCATTCTCTGGTTCACACCAAGATGCTATCAAGAAAGGTTTCGAGGAACAGGCACGACGCCACGCTCGAAACCTCGCAAATGGCGAGGCACAATTGTGGGACATACCTTACCTGCCACTCGATCCCGCCGATCTCGGATGCACCTATGAGGCTGTCATCCGTGTTAATTCGCAGTCTGGAAAAGGTGGTGTGGCCTATCTTGTCAATCAACATCTCAGTCTCGACCTCCCCCGCAAGCTGCAAATCGCCTTTTACCAGGTCATTCAGACCATCTCGGATCGCGAGGCAAGAGAGATGACCGTAGACGACATCACGACTACTTTCCGCAGCACGTATCACTTTGGAGGACCGAAGTATGAGGGAAGATTGGCACTTAGAACATTTTCTATCACTGCTGAGCCATCATCGGAACCTTCTGACACCGATGAGGCTGCAGACGAACGCCGCCGGTTCGACGGTACGTTGTCTGTCGATGGCATGCTCCGAGTTATACGGGGAGACGGAAATGGACCGATCTCCGCCCTGCTCGACGCCCTCCGTTGTCATCTTGACATCGACCTGACTTTGCGCGAGTATTCCGAACATACCATTGGTGAAGGCCAGACTGCCAAAGCAGCCTCGTACATAGAACTTGTCGCCACCGCGAGCAATATCAAGGAGACACGCAGTGCCTCGCAGTCGTGGTGGGGTGTTGGTGTCGATTCCGACATCGCTGCGGCTGGTTTACGTGCGGTTCTCAGCGCAGTAAACAATGCCATCGATGAACGCCCCTTGCCCGAACTGAAACTGAGCATCGGCATCGACTCGACGACAGGCCAAGCGGACGTGGCGAATGCGATCGTCAACTCACTGAAGCTACAACTTCCCCGCAGGCTCCAAGCTGCCTTCTTTGAAGTTGTACAGCGTGCCGCCCAGGACTCGGGTGGACAGATTTCTTATGAGGACTTGACCAAGTTATTTGGAGACAGATATGGCTACGAAACTACGAAACCATACCGTTTCGAGCTGCAATCGTTCGACCTTGCAAAGTCAAACGTCGCTGGACGTCGTGAAATTACGGTGGAGTTACTTGTTGACGGCGAGGTGCGGAGTATTTCTGGAGAAGGCAACGGGCCATTGTCTGCTGCTCTGGCTGCGTTGCACACACAAATCCAAGGCACTATTTCGATGAGGGAGTATATCGAGCACTCAATAGGTGAGGGTGCCGATGTGAAGGCGGTCTCCTTCGTGGAGTTGGTTTATGAAGTCGAGGGGAGGAACAAGAAGGAGTCTGCCTGGGGTGTAGGCAACGACTCTGACATTACCATGTCGGGCTTACAGGCAGTCATGAAGGCTGCCAGCAGCCTGAACACTGTGGAGGAGAGCGTAGCAGGATGAAAATGGGTGTATATAGTAGTATGTCACAAAATGTCACACAACTGGAGAGCGAACGCGTCCGTTTCTCGACGAGCTGGCAACCCACCCTCATATACACGCTGAATGTCAGATACGCGCTGCCATGTCCAACTCAACTCCACGCTCGCCGATGCGTCCATCATCACGATACTTCCAGTCGGGCAATCTCTCAGGTTCACAGCCATTTCTCAATATCCTTAATCCGATGAGTCGAACCTACCAGGGGTACACGCAAGCAAGCCAGTCTCCCGTGATGGAAGAAGAGAACGAGAGTGAGATCACGGACGAACAAGATATCGAAGCCGGCCACGCGATTCCGCGGTCCACCTCCCGTGCCAGGAACGCCTCCGTCAACACGCAGGGTAAACGCAAGGTCTCATGGGAGACCGGTGGTGACGTCTCGGAGATGAACCCCCTACGACCAAATATACGCAGCGGAGACAGGTCGTACGAGCAGGATATGTCCGACGACGAGGTCCCGCAGAGCTTTATGATCGAGGCCTCCCGTTCGCCACGCAAGCCTGCGCCGTCCAGCGCGAGCAGCCCAGATAAGGGAAAGGTTCGTTTACAGCCGTTGCACTCGACCTCCGCGAGGTCCCTCCCACGAGAGAATTATTCTTCGCTCCCAGTATCAATACCCCCTCGACCGTCCGAGCTGGATGTCGATGCACCACCGCAACCCCCTCAAAACCAACCGACTTCCCCAAAACCTCTACGTGGTTTAGACGATTACGAACGTGCTCTTTGGAATTGGGTCAACGTCTACAATCTCGATGCGTTCTTGCAAGAGGTCTATCTTTACTATGAAGGGAAGGGGATCTATTCAATAGCCCTTGCCCGGGGGCTTAACATCCTGTCAGCACTTCTTTGTGTATTCTGTGTGTCGAGGCTGACGGTAAGCACGCAGCATTGTCGGGTTTGTCATCGCCTTCTCGACATTCTTGTTAGGGTGTATCGATTACAACCGTATAACCCGGGATAAGGTCACCCGTCTTTCTGATGCTGTCGTTGATCGCTGTGTTGCCAAGTCTGTTTCCCCACATCACAGGTGACACCCCTCTTCTGATCCGATCCTTTTAGGTTCTCCGGTGTCACTTTAATATTCTTCTTGCTGTTTACTGCGTTTTATATCTGGCAAATCATATCGTTCGCATTTGAAGTCATGCGCCTAGTGGATATGTATCACTTTTACACCCATTTACTCCACATACCAGATGTGAAAATTTCTACGCTCTCTACCATCCATTGTGCTAATCGTCTTGTTTATCCACGCAGGCTGATATTCAGACGATCTCATGGCCTGAAGTAGTTCGTCGGATAGGTGCCATTCGCGAAGATAATCCCATCACGGCGATCTCTTCAACCGCCAACAATCGTGCTGCAACGCCCGCCACGGCGTCTCTTGACGCACACGACATTGCGAATCGTATCATGCGTCAAGAGAACTATCTAATCGCGCTATTTAACAAAGAGCTATTGGACCTTCGCGTGCCTTTGCCTCCTGCATTGAAGAGGATCCTACACCGTACTGATGACGAGGTCAAAGGGAAAACTCTCACGAAAGTGCTAGAGTGGAATCTCAGGTTCTGCTTGATGGAGTATCTTTTTGATCCCCGAGGACGCGTCAGGAAGGTGTTCTTGAAGAATAAAAATCGTGCTGTCCTGATTCAGGGGTACGTATCTCCATTGTACGGTTTTTGCGTTCTTGAGGACCTAGCTGTTTGTAGTCTGCGGCGGCGATTCATCTTCATGGGCATATTGAATGCGGTTTTCGCACCTTTCATCGTCCTATACATGATCATGTATTCGTTCTTCCGGTACTTCGACGTACGTATCCGCAAGTGAAGCTCTGTAGAAAACTTGACTTACTTTTCCGTGTAGGAATATCGCAACAATCCTTCTTCGATTGGCAGTCGACGGTATACGCCATTCGCACAATGGAAGTTCCGCGAATTCAACGAACTGTCACACTTATTCACTCGTCGACTGGACGAGTCCTGTCCCTTGGCCAACATATACATTGGTCAATTCCCGAATGAGAAGCTCGCAATCATCATGCGGTAAGTGTGCCATCCAAGGCGTTCCCATATGTTAATCTTCGTCCTGCCAGCTTTGTTGCATTTATTGCGGGGTCATTCGCCGCTGTGCTTGTGCTTGTATCTGTTCTTGATCCCGAGTTGTCCATTCACCTTGAGGTCACGCCACATCGGACAGTCTTCTTCTACACCACGGTGTTCGCTTCCATACTTGGTGTCGCACGAGGAATGATACCTGAAGAGAATAGAGTTGTTGACCCGGAGCTACTCATGACTGAAGTTGTTCAGTATACACACTACATGCCGGATGAATGGAAGGAGCAACTTCACTCAAAGCAGGTCAGCTGAGCGGACCTACATTGTGTGTGACCTTTGATTGACCACAATTGTCGTCAGGTCCATCAAGAGTTCGGAGAGCTATTCACGCTCAAGGTTGTTCTTTTCTTGCAGGAGATCGTTTCTGTGATAACAACGCCATTCGTGCTATGGTTTTCTCTTCCACCCTGTGCACCTGCTATCATCGACTTCTTCCACGACTTCACGGTATGGGTTCCTGGCCGTGGATATATCTGCAGTTTTGCAGAGTTTGACTTCAAGAGGCACGGCAACGTCAAGGTTCGTGCGCCTTTACACTACATTCATGGCATATGAGACTAACAGGTTACGCTCAGTTTGGTGCACCAACCAAAATTCAAGATGAAAGAATGCTTTCTCGGGAGGGGAAGATGGAGAAGAGTTTTCTGAACTTTAAAGCTGCCAATCCAGATTGGAATCCCACCGATCCCAGTGGTTCTCTTTACCTGAGCCGTATTGCAGACATAAGTGCTCGTCGGCGTGCTCTCACCGCTTCCCGAGTTGGTCTAGATAACACGATCTTGCTGAACGATGGCAAGAAAGATCCCACAGAGCGCGCGCAAGAATACGATCGTGCACTCCGACAAAGTCAGCACATGGCTTTTCGACGGAGACTCGTCGGTGGGGGAAGTGTAGTTGCCGGTGGAGGTGGGGTCGCAGGATCCACAACCTGGCAGTCGGCTATGGCTACATCTTCTTTGGGCGGTCAGGATATTGGGATGGCTCAGACCGCCGTACTTGGCGATTCACAAGGGAGTGTCCTTCCTCCCCCGGCACTGCCCCCTATACGAGACGAAGATCGTGCTGTTGATGGTGGCGTGGATAGCACGTTGGGGGACTCGTACGTGGATGGTAATGCAAATGGAACAAAGTCATACGAGTCGCAACAGGAAGGTATCAATGATGACGAGGTACTAGAGGATGGTGGCGTTCTCGGACTGCTGGCGCAAATTTATGCCACGAAGGGCCCGCGAGGACCCGTGCCTGCCACTATGTAGAATGGCTGGGCCAGAAAGGGCGCCCTGGATGTTGATAATGATACAGAGCGTAATCGCATACACTTTGCCTCATCTCGTGCAGGAGTATACCAAGATGGATGCAAATCGATACGGAAGAAATTGACACTGCTCAAAGAGTGCCCTTTCTCTGTTTTTCCAAAATCTCTTGGACACGCTGAACTTTGCCTTTGTTTCCCAGACCAGGGACGATCTCGCGATCTGTGCGGGTGCCAATACGGATGTCCGTTGCAATGCGAGATACGCCGTTGGCGTGAACAGCGGCGTGGCAATCGTAGATGACTTTGGTGACCTCTGACCACGGACCCTCTATATCCTAGTTAGTGGCATGCCAGTCGTGTAGACTTGGACACAAGCCTAAGTTGGTACCGTAGCCGCTGCAGAGGGCGAGTCTTCAACAAAAGATTTCGTCAGACTTTGTGGGACGCGTGCTTACTGCATCTACAGGAATTGAAGTCAGGGATACGTCAGAAAATGCGACGTACACACACCTCAAACTTGAGCCCAGACATTTCGAGTATGTTATGACATACCGCGATGTGTTCAGCAACCTGTGGGGGGGGTGATTGTTGGATCTGATGAGGGGTAATAACAAGCGCTTACGGATGGTTCATTTGTTCCCACCGGGACCAGGCAAAAGTCTAGCGGGCGTATGAGTATGTCGATGGCAGTCTGAGGCTGGTAGGGACGGTTACCTGCGACGGCGTAGAGCTCTTGGTCTGTGTTAGACATGTCGCAGCTGGTACAGGGTATGATCACAGATCTTCCAATTCGGAAACTCCCGCCCAACTCCAGCCTGCCTCGAGTTCATTGTCCGCCATGCCCTCCACGTCCCTCCAGTCAAGAATTCAGGCGTTCGAGGCGCTCTCGTCCTCGTCGTCCACAACAATGTCTACCATCGCACCTTCGCTGTCGAGGCCAACAGCGGATGACCGCACGTCCTCGTCCAATCTTCTTGAATCCCCAATTTCACCCACCGCCAATACATTCCATCCCATCACTCCGTTTCTGGCTGCGAGCTCCTCCAGCAGATCGCGTCCACCATCACCGCACACACAGAGTCTCACTGGTCAGACTTCTTTGATCGACTTGAAGGACTGGATTGTCGAGGATGGCCCAGTTGAGCGTCCGTCTGCGTTTCGTCATACACTCACCACTGGCATCGGTAAGCTAAACGGCGTCCGCGAGTCGAGCAAAACTCCTCCATCAAGACAGCCCATTTCAACTTATGACGCTTCGAACTCACCAACACCCCTCATCAACCTCCAATCATCCCCAATCCCACGTCCTCCCCTTCCTCCGCGAAAACCATCTTTCAATACTGCTGATCGTGTCTCCACTCAACGCTCAGTATCCGCAGGCAGCGACACCCGCGCTACGTTACGCCCTCCAGGTCGTTCGGATTCCCTGACGATTGAACACACCTACCCACCAGGTGCACACAAGTTCGGCACAGGTCGCGTGGGACATGCTTCAGCATCCTCCATCTCCTCTTTCCACACTGTCTCCCTTTCATCAGATGGAAGCAATGTTGAAAACCATAGTCCTAAATCAAGCCCTAAACCACCCTCGTTCACTTTTGAAGCAGATAGCAGCATCACAGATCTTGACACCGCAAGCATCGCAGAATCGTTCGAGAATGTTTCAGCTCCATCCGCGGTCAGCCCCTCGACACCCATCCCGTCTGAGTGGGAACAACCCATTGGCAAGTTAAAGACCTCCCCCAAGCTTGAGCCGCCTGGTCTGCCAAATCGACCAGGTACGAAGGCTATGCCGATCGTTCCACACAAACCACTTACTCGCTCGGTTTCGACGTCGTCTTCTTCGACTGCAACCAGTACAAAAACGCGCCGTCCTCCGCCTCCACCACCCCCATATCTGCCACGCTCCCGACCCTCTTCCTCGCGGGCGTCGGTCGTGTCCACCTCTGCATCTACATCCGACCGATCCTCTATCCTTAGTAACGCTACTACTACATCGCGGACGAGTACCAGCACGCGGAACAGTGCACAGTTTGGAGGTAGTGTAAAATCTTCACCTCTCCTCAGGCCGACCCCGATCCCCCCCGCTGCCCGGTCCCGATACGAGTCTCTCTTCGACAGTGCTGTGCAAGGTCGACGAAAAGCGGAAAAGAAGACACAGAAAATCAAATTACTTGCGCCACCGCCTCTCCCCGCCAAGAAAGGCAGACAGGCAGCTGGATGGCGAGGTTTGTCGGTAGACCTGATCATCAATCCAGAAGACCATCCCGTCTTATCCTCAAAAAAAGGGCTTGATAAAAGTGACAGCGAGGAAGAAGAGCAGGAGTTTTCAGTCACCCCCGAGGAGAGGCTGAACGGGCGAATGGTCAAGTATATATGGACTGCCTCGCGCCTGGATCGCAAAAAGCTGTGGAGTATATGGTAAGAGCAAGATTGTGGTCGCTTTGTTGGTCTCAGGTGGATGTTGTGTTTGCAGGAACGACTGCGATCCCCAGAGCACTGGATTCGTTGACCGCGACGCGTTCGTCAGAGGCATGTGGCGAATCGACGAAGAGCTTCGGAGAGCCCAGTTGGCACGATGTACTTCAGCCCTCACTGCCGCCTCATCACAGCGCATCCCTCATCGCCCACTTCCGCCTCCCAGACCACAGGGTACAACGCGGTTGTTGATATAAGGGAGGATGCCGTTCGACTTCATGGGATTGTGATACCCGGTTTCTGATACCCTTTCAACACACAGTTCACTAGCCATTCCCGCTTGTTCTCAAGTAAATTATTCCTATCCCTTTGTTACGCACTCCACTGATTTTGGGTAGTCTGGAGCGTGTGATACATGTTTTTTTATGTGAACATTGTCGTTTGTGTTGCAGGCATTGCAACATACACATATTGATATGACAAATAACGCATCAACTTCACACCTCCGGACTTCCTTCTCTGTCCTTCTCGTCCCACATTTTAAACAGCGTCTGCCCGAGCGACTTACCCAGGGCATAACCTAGAGGAATAGGGACAGCATTCCCAATTTGGCGAAGTTGCTAGACAAAGTTGGTTTTACTTAAGCAAAGCAGCGCGATGCACAGAAACGGACACGTACGTCTGCTACAGTCTTCCTGGGAGCATCATTAGCCGACAAGAACTCATAGTGGTCGGGAAATCCTTGGGCTCGAGCGCACTCTTGAACGCTGAGAATTCGTTTTTGCTAAGAATTCGTTGTAACATCTCTCGCCTTTTTCCAACAGACAGAGCACTCACGGACGGATGGAGGACCGTACCACCTTTCTTGTTTGGTTCGACAGTGGTCAACGCAGTTGCAAACACGTGGTCGGCATCTAGGCGCTTATAAAGAGCTGCGAGGACATGGAGCAGAGGCAGCGACCCAGATGTTCAACACATACATGCATACACCGTCTCTGCCTGCTTTCGTTTTGCAAGTTCCATCCGCAGCTTTGCCGGCAGACCTTGATGGCGTTGAACTGAACATCCTCTTAGCAGTGTAGCCATCGACTTACTGAATTGATTTGCTCCAGAGACAAGCGGTATGGCACAGACGCTGGGGAATTGAGCAATAATCAGTGAAACTTGTGAACGCCGGGTATTTACCGTTCTGCTACGTTGGGACGCCACCGCTTTGTGTAATGATATTTCAAGACTTCATTGATCTTTCCGTCTCGGTGTTGCCGCATCCACTTTTGATACCGTGTCAGTGGTTCGGAGCTATATTTGCGTGGTTGGGAGAAGCCAACATAGGGAGGCCTAGAAACTTCGAGGGGGCAAAAGGCTGGGATCTTAAAGACGTCCTTGCGTTCTCGGACTTCCCTTTTGTCCCCCGCTGTAGGTTTCATGGTGACATGTGGATTAATCCTGGATACTAAAAATTTCAGTCACAGACAATCTACGTGCGCGAAAGTACAGACCAGTCAAAAGGGGGCTAATGACAATACCGTTAGCGTGAGAACGACATCCAGACCACATTCATCAATGAACACATGCCAAGTCTCCGATTGCTTCGTTGATAGTGACGAAATGCAGCGGCGCAGACCGATCGTCGTCTAAACCACCCTCACACTTGTTCCGTACGATAGGAAGTAAAGAGCCCGTGGGCAGTACAACACGAATCAATTTTATTGGAGAGCAATGCGTCGGAATCGGCCATTCTGGCATCAATACGTCACGACGTGCTCCCCAAAAAATGACTCGCTTGCGGCCTTGGGGTGCACCATACTGAGCAGCCTGGAGGACGGCAAATTTGGATTGGTATCTGAAGGTCGTCAAACGGTATCTTGACGGACAGAAGACAAATTTGGGCCAACATACCCTATGGAGGCCAAAGCACGCTGGATAAATTTCACAACTGCATATTGTATGCCATCCCTCCTTGAAGTGGTCTTTTGGTTGTGACACAGAATTCCAAAAACGTTTTCGAGAAGCATATACATCGGACGGTAAAACTCGACAAAAGCGAGCATATTGCACACCAAAGTGCTCCTATATAGCAACACATGAGACGAACAATGGTTGATGGGATAACCAGCCACATACCGTATGTCGAACTCTTTCTGTTAAAACAAGTCGTCAGGTCAGGTACATCTCATGTATTCTTCAACTCACCTTGTGGTGATTCATAAGAGAAAAGCTCTGGCATGGAGGACCTAGCAATTTCTTTTTATTCATGTCCAAGCACGGAAACAACCAAGATCACGAACCACCATAGATAAAATCCACATCACCTGGCTTTGGCATGGGAGGCAGTGGTTTCTTGTCATCTAATGAAAGCAGCGGTTTTGGTTTCTTGTTTTCTAGGGTATCAATTGCGTGCTGTAGGCATAGATTGGTGCATTGGTTATAAACAATAGTTTCTGGATGATTGCGTCTGCATAAGACATTCGTGAGTCTTAGAGGGACGAAGCACAAACTCAATCTTACTGGTAGGTTCGTGCTGCACTGGGCGAAAATTCAATCGCCCATCGAGTCTCTACAAAGCCGGAGAAATCAAAGCCGGTCCCAAGACCACCAGCTCCTGCAATTTGGGGTCAATATACAGTGAGACACGCGTGCAAACAAAGTCTCACCACTGAACAATTCCAACCCACGCAGACGACCATGTCTTTTGAGGAGTAGACTCTGCCGCTCCAAAAGTCCTTCCCTTTCCTCATGACACCTTTTACAGGATTCGAATTCGCTTTTCGGCCAATCTTGGAGATCGTCAAGGGACTTGAGTTTCAACGAGCAGACTTGTTGATTGACATAGTAGTGATCATCATATTTCACCCACTCGTCGATTGCATCAGTGTCACGTTCATGAACTACGTAACATTGACCCTGTAGATCCTCGTCGTGCACAATCTCCACCTCGTCTGTTTTGAAAAGCCTACGCTGCATGGATGATCAGCGAGCATCACCGCCGTCTAAGGAGAAAGACTCACGTCATCAGATGGTAATAACAGGCGCTTGTCTTCCAACTTCACTGTTCTCACGACGTCGTCATACCTCCCAAATAGTCGGACTGTCACTTCGATCGGATCCTTCATTGCCTTTAGCTTTATGATCTGACCTATTTTGTAAACGGAGTGTGTTTCTTTACGCTTGATGTAGACGAAATCGTGGAAGTGGTACGAAAATTCGTTTTGCGCGAATCCCCCACCAGGAAGAGGACGAGGATGAGCGATGCTCGATTTCATCGCCTGTAAACCACAAGAGAGACACTGTTGATGCGTGTCACAGTGGGCAAAGGCGCGCATTGTTTGCTCCTCGGAAAGTGAGACAAAGGAAGCATCTGCACCGTTATACAACAATCTGGTGACTGCGGTGTTAGAGGGTGAGTTGACGAAGGTATGAAATATCATACCCAGTGAAGAAGTCGTTCTCTTCCGATGAGTTCCCATCAACTGGCTCGGGGGCATCTGGGTGAAGCTCACGAACGTTGCATTTTTGTGATATCGCGTCAATGTGGATATCTTCGCAGTCTGTTAGCATTACATAGAGGGACTGGGAATGACCGAGCTCCTGAAGAAGAGTCTTTGAACTGTGGGTGAGCCACTGGCCGTGGAACATTTTGTGCCCTCGTTCGTCCTCGAAAAGATAACATATACGACAGAACCTGGGGTGTATTGAGTTTACAAAATGGGCTGAGTACGAGTGGCTGGCTTACCAGCGAGAGTTGGCAAGTGAGTTGGGTGACTGAGCAGGCTCATGGGTGTAGCTCCTTGCGCGAGCTTTGTTCTCATCTATGCCAGGCTCGACCATAACGGTATCGCCAATCTAAAGGCACAATGAAGAAGAGGGGAGTGAGAGGACTGACAAACGCACAGAATAAACGACACCATCGACGCAAGCGGATTGGTAATAACCAAGATGATCTGTAGGAAGACCCCATTTGACAGAGTTGGGGTTCGCGAGGTGGACGAGAGAGGCATGGGTGGGCTGTAACTCATCCATATCGATGTCACCCTGGACAGGGATGTTCGCGAGCTTTATGTTTTGTTCGAAAAGCAACTTTGTGACACGAGCAACGACAGTAGTGACGACAGTTTGGTTGCGGTGTTCGAGGACTTGAAGTTCCAGGTCACCCGAGATGTGCGACTGGGGCCCGAGGCGGGATGAGCTGGATGACTTGAGTTCAGGTTTGAACTCGTATGAGAGCTGATGGCCAAGGAGGGTGCGGAACAAAGGGGTACGACGGATGTCGATGTGCTCATTTGTCTGAAGGTCGTCGAGAACGGCCAGCAAATATGATTTCTGCGAAGGAAAGATGAGGAAAGCAAGCAGGTGGTGGAAAAAACGTACGACATCATCTGACTGGACATCGTCTTCTGTGATGCTCCTGCCAAGGACTTTGAAGGAGACTGCGGCGTCGTCATCGGAAGCAGGGGAGACATCAAGAGAGCGAATAAAGTCATCGTAGCTAAGCCTGGGGCAAGAGAGGGCGGAGGAAACGACGAGGTGGAGGACGCGGTGCTTCAGCCAAAAGCTGGTATAGAAAGGGCTGTAAAGTGGTGAGGGAATGTCGAGGATGTACCAAGCATACTGGGTGAGGATGTAGATGTTGCTGTGGACGATGAGAGAAGATACGGACGGAAAAAGAGAATGGCCACCTGTCAAGACGGCGCTGGCACTCTTTGAGGTCGTGGAGGGAGAGCCTCTTGATGGGGGTCAGCTTGACGCGTTGTATGCGGTCCTCGGCAGTCACATCGTTGTCGTCACTTTCACGCACTTGGTCCGCGTCCTCTTGGTCTTGATCGTCGTCGTCGTCGTCGTCGTCGTCGCTGTCTATCCAAGCCTTGACGCAGCCAGAGACAGAGAAGGACAGACTCAGGTTGAGAGAGAGCTCGAGGAGGCGAGCGACGGGGACGAGCTGGAGAGTGGTGTGGTCGTATATGGAAAAATCGGTGAGGACACGGACGGGGACGTCGTCGTCGCGGTCGTTGTCGAGGGGGTCTGTCTCGCCGATGATCTGGAGGTCAGGCCCCTCTGGGAACTCGTATTCGGCTGGGACATGGAGGATGGGTTGTTCGGGAGATGTCCAGCGAGGGGGCGGGGGTGGTGTACGGTCGTCGCTGTCTGATACGGGGGACAGTGACCGACGCGTGCGCTTCCTCGCCATTGTTCAAAGGGCGGACTCCAAAAGAGGACTCATCCAGGTTTATTGAGATGCACGTGATCCCCGCCTTTTCCAACAGACCGATGACACGATACCCGCTCGTCGTCGCCCTCGCCCTCGTCGCCCCGCCCGTCTCCGCCCTCACCGCCCCCGCCAAGCGTGATTATGCGACGTTCGACTACTTCCTTCTCGATCACCATCCCACTCCCTCCGCCCCCTCTGTCGATGAGTGCGTCACCGAACTCGGCCTTGGCCTCGAGCTTGTCGGTCAGGTCGGCGAACTCCCTAATGCATGGCTCCTTCGTGCTCCAAAACACCCCCCGCCACATCGTCACCCCATCCTAGACCGCTACGACACCCTCCACACACATCCGTCGATCCATTCCCGCGATGACCGTACCCGCCGCTTCCTTGCCGCCATCAACCTGCTCGAGCAACAGCTCCCACGCCAGCGGATAAAACGTGCCCCACCCCCCATTCCTCCTGATAACTCCGCCGCCACCATTGGTGCCCGTCTTGGCGTCACAGACCCTCTTTTCACACAACAATGGCACATCGTCAACGAAGAGTTCCCAAAACATATGATGAACGTCACCGGTCTTTGGGAAATCGGCATCACCGGTCAGGGCGTCATCGTATCCATCGTCGACGACGGCCTCGACTACGAAAGTAAGGACCTTGCTGACAACTTTGTACGTCTCCCTGCCCTTGGTGCTTGAATCACACCTCATTCCTCCCAGGACGCCGAGCATTCCTACGACTTCAACGACCACACTCCCCTCCCAAAACCGATCCTTGCCGACGATCGCCACGGCACCCGCTGCGCCGGGCAGATCGCAGCTGCGAAGAATGACGTTTGCGGTGTCGGCCTCGCCTATGAAGCAAAAGTGGCAGGCGTGCGCATCCTCTCCGGTCCAATCACGGACGTTGACGAAGCCGCAGCACTCAACTACGGTTTTCATGATGTCAACATTTACTCCTGCAGCTGGGGTCCCCCAGATGACGGCAAGTCCATGGAAGGCCCAAGCTACATCATTCACAAGGCCTTCCTCAACGGCGTACAGAATGGCAGACACGGCAAAGGTTCCATATTCGTATTCGCCAGTGGCAATGGCGCTATGTCTGGTGACCAGTGCAATTTCGATGGTTACACCAACAGCATCTACTCCGTCACCGTTTCTGCCGTAGACTACAAGGGCCTCCACCCTTACTACTCAGAACCTTGTGCAGCTAACCTGGTGGTTGCTTACAGCTCAGGCAGCGGAAAGAACATCGTCCGTACATACTTTCCTCTCCTCCCTCCCCTCCCCTCTCATCATCTCCCAGGTTACCACCGACGTGGGTGAAAACGCCTGTTCATCCAACCACGGCGGCACTTCTGCTGCTGCGCCAAACGCAGCAGGTGTCTTTGCCCTCGCTCTACAAGTCCGGTCAGTCTCTCCTCACGTCCTCTTACCTGTCTGACCACCTCACAAGGCCTGACCTTACTTGGCGCGACATCCAGCATATTTGCGTTCAATCGGCCCAAATGATCAACCCAGAAGACCCGGACTGGGAAAAAACAGCCTCGGGCAGGCCATTTAGTTACAAGTACGGATACGGTCAGCTCAACGCGTATGCGTTTGTCACAGCCGCACAGAGCTGGGAACGCGTCAAGCCCCAAGCTTGGTTCCATCCGTCCGCAAATCAGCTCAATAATGGTTCCTTATCAGACCCAGAGGGGACCATGACCGGAGGTGTGCCCATCCTGCCAGGCGGGGTTATTAGCACGTTCGCTGTCACAAGCAATATGCTGCTCGAGCATAACCTCGAAGAGCTCGAACAATTAACCATTACTGTCTGGATTTCCCATTCTAAGCGAGGCGATGTGGAAGTGGAACTCGTCAGCCCCAACGGGATAAAGAGTATCTTGGCTGCAGTACGCAAGCAAGATTATGCGACTACTGGATACAAAGGCTGGCGGTTCATGACTGTCAAGCACTGGTAGGTTACTTTTTTTCTTCGGAACTCCGTCGTTCACTCCAACAAAAGGGGTGAGAACCCGGTCGGCGACTGGACTATCAGGGTATCTGATCAGTCAGACGCAAACCACAATGGAACGTTCCATGGTTGGCGACTTATGTTCTGGGGGTCCACCATCGACCCTGCCCAGGCCAAGACATATGTCCTTCCTACCAACGATGCAATTCTCCCATCTTCCGAAGAACCAGAGTCAGTTGAGGTCCCCACCCCTTCTTCTGCTAAATCACATCCCAAACCCACCTCGGGCCTCCCGAGTGATCATGACACGGCAGAAGGCGAGGCTGACCGTCCCGCCTTCCCGGGATCCTCTCCGACACCCAGCATGACCCCTACTCCTGACGAAGGCTGGTTCTCTGGCATGTCTAACCTCGTCTCCAACTCCAAGTGGTTCTTCGTCGCTATCAGTGCTGTCATTCTCTTTGCTATTGGCACTTGCATCTTCTTCTGGAGGAGACGCGCAAGACGCCGCGCCGCGTATTCGTCCCTTGCGGATGACGACCTGCCGATGAGTTCTGTTTCTGGAGGCGGTGCACGCCCGAGACCAAGGGCAAAGGAGCTGTATGACGCGTTCGGAGAAGTATCTGATGACGACGAAGACGCGGACGAACAAACTATGCTCCATCCTGGCCGGTCCTTCGATGACCATCAAGAAGCAGGGCTGGGTTTTCATTCCGAATTTTTGAACGACGATGACCCTGCCTCTGCAGAGCCAACGCCGAGGTATCGAGATGGTTCTCAAGCGCGTTCGGGGGAACCAACAAGTCCCGGGAGTGGCAGTGGGTCAAGTTGGGAACATGCTTCACAAGAACACTCGGGATAATGCGACATGTTATATTTACGGACATATTTCTGCATATATCAACCGGAGGGAATGGCTACAAACTGACGGTACAATCGAAAGCACAGCACAGAAGCAAGAATGGAACAAGATATTTTTCATCAGACGTTGATGAAACGCAGCTTCGACCCATTTGCCACGCGTGCCCAAACATCAATGGATTCGTACTACATACAGACAGTGAACGGCGCACAGTATGAGAAATGAAACGCCAACTTACCTCAGCGATGGTATCATTGAGTTGTGCCTCAGTATACCCAGTACCCAACACCCTGGATCTCACGTCAATGAGGGCCAACCCTCCATCGTTGTCGTCTTCGCTCGAGTCGACATCCATATCGCGTTCGCCCCCAGGTCCTTTGCCGAACTTACGCTGCCTCTTTCTCCGTTTGCCGCCACCTTCCCCAGCCATATTCTTGATAAGTCGAAATATCTGGCTGATGACCGATCGGTCAGGTTCATATGCTTTGTCTTCATCGTCTTCGAGACTCTCCTTGCTGCACTCCATCAGACGCAGAGCCTCGTCGACGTCGCCATGTTCCACAATGTCTGCGAATCGGAGACGTGCAAGTGCTTGAGCAAGGCGGAGCACGCCAAGCAACGTACGTGCCGATGTGTAAGTATGCGATTTCTTTTGGGCCGCCTCCTCTTTCGAGAGCTTGCGCAAACGCACGTATGAGTCTACGATATAATTCGAGACTGTAGGCGGGACAATAGGGCGCTTGAGGCGTGCCTGTGCAATATAATGTCTGTTTCCGTGCACCAGTGATGTCAGCATGTACGATGGAACGTTGTCATGAAGGCTGACCTCATCAAGGAAGGGTCAACGACATCGTACTCGAGTTTGGGGTGAGTGTTGTACATGTGCACGTGCGTGACATGCTGAGCCAACCGCTCGTCATCTTCGCGTGTTGGCTTGTCGAGAATCAAGAAGAGGAGGTCAAAACGCGACAGGAGCGCCGCGGGCAAGTTGATGTTATCCACAGGAGATACTTTCGGGTTGTAGCGTCCATAGAGTGGATTCGCAGCGGCGAGAATAGATGTTCGAGCGTTAAGAGTGGTGGAGATACCGGCTTTGGAGATGGAGATCGTTTGTTGTTCCATCACTTCGTGAATAGCGGTTCGATCAGTTTCTTCCATTTTGTCGAACTCATCGATGCAACAGATGCCATTGTCAGCCAACACGAGAGCACCCCCCTCTGGACCCATTCTTGTCAGTATGCAGACCGTCTATCAAGGGGAAGTCACCTACCAAGAACCATTTCATCCGTGACCGGGTCTCGCATAACAGCAGCTGTGAGACCGACGCCGGAAGAACCCTTGCCCGTGGTGTACACACCGCGTGGGGCAACCTTTGAAATATATTTAAGCAGTTGTGACTTGGCAACACCGGGGTCGCCCATGAGACACATGTTAATGTCGCCACGAATTTTCATTCCATCACCCATGGTTTTTGTGACTCCCCCTACCAGTAACAGGAGGAGTGCCTTCTTCACGTCTTGGTGCCCGTAAATCTCTGGAGCGATGCTTTGGGCTAGTTTGTTATATAACGCAGGGTCTCGTTGCATATCAGCGATCTGTCCCTGTATCTGTGGTGTCATTTCCATGTCACTGTATTGCTTCTTCAGCTGATGAATATGTTGCGCTTCCAAGTATGTATCGGTGAGCAGCCCTGCTCGAACGGCTTGGTATCCGGTGTATGGTATAGGAAGAAAAATGCCTCCAAGATGAACCACATCCCCGGGGTTCATCATGCGAACGAGGTTCCCGTTCAAATGGATTGTCATTGATCTAGGAATGTGACCAACTGGAACCTGGTCCGCCTGGAAATGTTTGAGAAACAAACGAAAAGACTAGAGAAGGGGGGCAGACCATTTCCTGGATTTTGACTTCCTGGAACGGGCTGAAGCGACAAGCGCGCGTCTGCATGTGTAGAGACCCGCGGATGCCGTTCTTTTGGCACTCATTCTCGTTTTGACAGTCGGTGATTGGGGAGAACGTCTTGCTCAAGATTTGTTGAAACGTTTCTGATCCACACATGTCACACGTGTAGGCATTCACGAGAAGCAGAGGTTTGACTTCTGAAACACGAGTGACAATTCCGCGAACAGTAATCAGTCGTCCCAGGTGAGCACCTTTGACATCACGGACTGCCAGCGCAATGTCAGATCGCAGAGGCTGAAAGTAAAGATTACTGAAGTGATAATTAGT
The DNA here is from genome assembly GCA_038092955.1 of Boletus pseudo-olivaceus. Taxonomy (NCBI): domain Eukaryota; kingdom Fungi; phylum Basidiomycota; class Agaricomycetes; order Boletales; family Boletaceae; genus Boletus; species Boletus pseudo-olivaceus. The sequence goes on from JBBPRI010000005.1 coordinate 277,975, forward strand.
GCGATGCGCGCCATATGGTGACGGTGACACGCACTACCGCCGCAAGAGATGATCGGGAAAACCCTCCTGAACTCCTTCAGTTTGCTCGTTCCGTTCACGTCGCTGGTGGAGGATAACATCGATAACCTCGTCGTGCTCGCTTATGTCCTTGGTTGGAGTTGGAAGAAGCTTGTCAATGGCTTCGCAGAATAGCTGGACATAGCGCCGAGTGTTATTTTGGATATGGGCCACGAGTTCGGAAACAGTTTTCTCGTGCTTGAGTGGGAGATAAGACACGTGGACGATAAACGAGAGTTCAAATTCTCGCCTGATGGATGTCCTCGAGGTCAATGGTTAGCATCTGCTGTTCCCGGTTTGCTATTCGTTGCTTGGCAAACCACGCATCAAAATGGAACAGGATTTCAGACTAAGGAGAATATACCAGTTGCTGCATATACTTAAGTCCCTTTGTCCTGGAACCATCATCATCGTCATCGTCATTCAGTGCAATATTTGCGAAATCTCGATCCAAGTCCTTGTCATGACTGACATATGTTGAAAGGAAGTTCCGTATTTTATCTGCGACGGATGAGTGGGTGGTGATTACTAGTAATGACAGACGCACCCAGTTCCTCGTCGTAGTTGACATTTATCTTGACGACTGGCAGAGACATGTTAATAGTTATTAGTGATGGTAGTTCGTCTGCACGTCGCGTCCCAAAACGCGTCCGTCACAGAATAGTAACACCGTTACGCTGTGTTTTCAGTCACGTGAGCTTTTATGCAACACGCTCCCTTGAGCTGCTTGAAGTACACCGCCAGACGAAGTAAATAATTTGGCGAGCTAGCGAGAAAAGTATCATAATCAGGGAGTTGGTTAGCCGATGGGATTGCAGGTGTTAAAGTCTGAAGGTCTGGAGTTCAGTACTGTGAAGTCTGGAGAAGTCTGGAGCTCAGTCGTTGCCTAGATCGGGCAAGAACAACTAAGTGTATTTACCTGCGAAGTCCGGAGAAGTCCAGAGCTACGGTAATTAGTCTAGGAGTAGTATGTATGGGGGAGTTCTACTCACCTCAGTCGTTGCCTAGATCGGGCGAGAACAACTGAGGTGTGTGGTATGGAACTAGATACTTTATACTATGTGGTGGAGGTGTACTCATA